>JAUJYV010000190.1:0-74733 GCA_033995625.1 Ophyiulus pilosus
GGCGGACCTGAATGTCAAGGACTACCCTATACGAAGCATGGCATTCCAATGACATTCTGGGCCGCCAGCGCTGTTTCTCGTTATCGTTATAGTTATCGTTTCGTTAACGTTGACTGGCTCAAACTCTATAAATACAGTAGAATCCGATAACCGCGACCCACAGTTATCCGTGGCTCTCCGGCAGTTTCAGAAAGGGTGATAAGATTTTACCCAAGTTGAAATGGATTTTAGCTAAAAATTCATCCTCGTTGAAAATGGATTTAAGCTAAAATTTACAAACAAAAAAATGAAATAGTTTCTAAAATAATGTTTTTCTACGGTTACGTGTTGGTCGTAAAACTTAGCGACAGAATATTTACAGCATTCTCAACGCTATCTAATCTAGGCTAAACTCTACGGACAATGCGGATGTTATTTGCTACAGTCTCGGTGAATGTTATGTAGAAGAAGGATATCACTATTGTCACTTGTTCCCTCTGCCAGAAGAGGGGATGGAAAATGCCGTGGAAGCATCAAAAGCTAGGATTAATCGCAAACCAGTAGGTTCTTATTTATACTTGTGAAATAACAAACAATGAAAACATATATTTTTTTTTTTTTTAAAGTGATTGTTTCATTGATACAGATGATAACTGATGATATCCCGCTTTGCGATCTTGATGGACTACAACCTATTTGTGCTATTTTTGATTTGTAAGTAAAGCCATGATAAAAAAACTTAAAAATAATCACTCATCCTTTTCCATCAAAGCTTTAAATATTTGGCCTTTATCAAGAAAGACAAGGTTTGATAATAAGAATTTTTTCAGAGGCTCGATCGATGACAAAACTCCAACATTTGATGAGGACAATGACATGTTCAGCACAGTAGGGGTAGGTCATTATAATGCAGTGAAACTTCGCCATTAAAAGGGGTGAACGCTATATAGGGGTGGCCACTCAGAATAGTTCCACTGTATAAAAACACTGTATTATACACCTAAAATAAATATTGAACTTTTCAAGAATTTCAGAGGATACGATTGGAGAGGACAGGACTGCGGAGATGACAATGCTGATTCCTACCCCGGAAAATTGTGAGAAAAAAAACTAAACTCCAGAATTTCACTATAGTGATCATCGTTATTAAACCTTATATGAATTCATCTAATTTTCAGACCAACCAATTCCGACATTGATTACGATTCCAATTGCAACGGAATTTGGGTAAGTGAAAAACAGCCGATAAGAACCACAGTTACAAGAAGCAGAATCTTGGAAATTCTTACAAACGTGCTTTTCATAAAAAGGGAGTCAATCCCGACACGGGAATACCATACGAAGATGAACTTTGCGGCGACCAAGACAATTACGGAATCATCTACATCGGAGATTCCATCGGTGCACATTTCCACATTCCTCCAGATTGGATTCGTGCTAACGTTACCAATGCAGTAAGATCAGATTTTCGTTTTTCAGATAATTCCTCTAAGATTGTCTTATCAAATCAATATTTTGCTAGGACCTTTTTACAAATCTCACGTACATTATTGGCAATGAACTCGACTGGCCACACTTATCATTCGGAACTGGTAAAATTCTCTCAAAATAAGCTGCACTCATTTAGGACGCAATATAAACCTCTTTTATGTTAACAGGTTTTATAAACTCGACATGGCCAGTAACCATTGATACTCCAACAAATTCCCTTTACTGGAGACTCCGCGACAGGAACCTTTGCGTTCATAGAGATTACCAAAACTTGGCATTCAACGGTAAGTTAACCTTGATGTCACAAGTTGACAGTTCGTGCTTCCAGTGATTTAACAATAATCACTTATTCAACTCTAGGTGCTCGAAGCGGCACAGCATTTGAAGGGAGTATCAAGTAGGTTATCAGGATACGAAAGACTTGCATTAAATGATCACTTTATAATAAAACAAGTGATTTTCTTGGATTTTACCTACAGTATGACAAGGGATGACGGAAATGACAAACCAGTAATCCTCGTTTATGCTGAATTTGGAAATGATATTTGTCGATCGTGAGTCTTCAGTAATAGTAGAGAGTTTGAGCCTGCCAACGTTAATGAAACGATAACAAGAAACAGCGCTGACGGCCCGGAATGTCTTTGGAGCGCTATTTCTCGTTATCGTTTCGTTAACGTTGGATGGCTCAAACTCTCTAATACTTAATGTTTAATAAATAAAGGCGAAATTTCACCCTCTAATGATGAACTTTTCCAGAGACCATGGCACCGTCGACGAAATGACTCCAGTAGACGAGTTCACCGACGACGTCATCGAGTATTTAGATTACTTGGTAAAATAACATTTAATCATTAGACAAAAGTGATTTTTGGCATGTGGAGACTTTTGCGACACGCAAACACCGCAAAACCGATGACAACGTGTAGATTAGCAATAGAGAGTATGAACCAGCCAACTTTAGCACACGACCTTTATACTTCTTTAATAAGTAATTTTCGGGAAGGGAGGAGCATTGGTTTGAACTAAAACCGAATTTGCATAAAATCGTTTGAAATCTGCTCTTGACGTAACGTTCGATGAACGTTCGAATGAAACATTTAGTTCATTGGTAGCATTGATTTGAACTACCAATGAACTAACTGAACGTCATGAGCATGTTTCAAACGATTTTATGCAAAGTCGTTTTTAGTTCAAATCAATGCTCTTCCCATCCCAAAAATTCCTTATTAAAGAAGTATAAAGGTCGTGTGCTAAAGTTGGCTGCCTCATACTCTCTAATAGAGAGTTTGAGGCATCCAACACCTTAACGTTAAGGCGTTGGCTGGCTCAAACTCTAATACCAGAAGTAACGATAACCATAATAAACTGCATTTTAGGAAACTCGTCTTCCAAGAAACAGTCACGTTGTTCTGATCGGTCTGGTCAATGGCACGTACCTCTACGATATCTTGAAAGGAAGATATCATCCAATTGGAGAATTAAACCAAGATATCACTTACGACAATATTTACGACTGGTTTAGCTGCATGCAGGTAACAAGGTTAACATACGACTCCTCCAAGTTTAAGAAAACCTTAACATTCATCATACTGCATTCAATCGCTTCTGTAGATAGTGTGTCCAGGATGGACGAACACCAATATTACTCAACAAAATGAAGCTACCGCACACGCCATGGCACTGTCTGATGCACTGAGGCAAATTGCAGCCAATGCCAGCTATTCGCGCTTCGATGTTCACTACCAGGACTGTCCTTTGGAGGAAGCCCTAGCAGAGTGGTCGGGAGAGAGATGGGAACTGATCGAACCGGTCGACGGATTGCATCCGAGCAAAGTACGAGACTTACCGTTGACTTCTACGTGACTGAGATCTTCATTTGGTCCTTCGTTACTAATAGCGTTCGTTAATTACTTGCAGAACGGTCAAGATTTGTTCGCTCAAGTGATATGGGAGAATATCGAAAGGAACTTCCCGGAAATCTTGGAACCCATAAATCCGAACAATGACAGAATTCGTGAAATCTTTGGGGATCAAGGTGGCCACTAGCTAGCTAGAAACCCGCAGCGCAAGGACACGTTGGGATTATGGATTCACATTACCACTTCTCTACTTCTATAAATCTTGCACAAATGTACCCAAAATGTTGAATAAAAGAAATTAAAAACTTACGCATCATTGTTAATATGGTTTGGCTACCAAATGCCTGGTCAAACAATTCATGACATCTTCCTTGTTTACTGCAAAGGTCATTCCTGATTTCAGGATCTGTTTCCTAGAATAAATCAAGTAATGTTGATTTACGAGTTTACGGCATTGAGAAAATAATTTCACAAGAAATCTTGCAAAACATGTTCAATGAAACACAAACACGGATGATGGGAAACCCATAATTTAGGCAATCGGGTGACACTGTTTATAACATATCAGGAAGAACATACGACGTAAATCAGATGTTTTTTATCGAAATAAAGCATTAAGTAATAAAATCCCCAGGTGTAATCTGAATATCTGATGGCCTCGATATTTAACTTTCAATTTGTGTCCTACTATTATCGGCACAACTTTAGATAAGTTATTCTTGACATTAGTATATAAGAACAACAAAACCCAAAGGGAGTGGATTAAAAGTGCCAACTAAGGCAAAGCCATGGCAAACATTTGTAAAATTGTGCTCGTCTTAGTCACTGTAAAATGTCTGATGCCAATGTTTACAGAATCGACTCTCCAAACAACAGGTCACAAAAAGGTGATTAAGGGTGTAAATGGTGGAGGTGCATGCATGGGTAAGGACTTACACATTTCAATGATAATTTTGTTGCTTATGTGATTGCTCGCTAACTTTTGACTTACATTATTACTATAGGATGCACATTAGTCGTCGCACTTCTTCGACAATTCATGCAAGTTCATGAATTCACACCAGAGGAAAGCGTACATTTCATGTGCAACTTGTTTCCTGATGAAATTCATGATGCATGCATGATAATCGAAGACTTATTAACGGTGTTTTTAGTCGATAAGTACGTTTGTATCTTCATATACTGCTAGTTTTGAATTATGATGAGTAGCCTAAGGCAAAGCCCATACTGAGGCTGTGAGCAGAAAACTGAGAGCCAAGCAGTGAAGTCGATGATAGAGTGAAGGGCACATACTGAGTGAGGCGTTTGTAAGAGAGCAGACTTCCAGAACTGCCAGAACTCTCGTGGAAACCTGACTTAAAGGTGCGTTTGAGAATAGCTCGTGATTTACTTTCGATGGCTACTCTCAGAAGTGTCCATCAGTGAGAGCAGCGCTCACACACTTCTGAGAGTAGCCATCGAAAGTAAATCACAATAGTTAATCTCCAATGCACCTTTAAGTCACGTTTCCACGAGAGAAAATTCTGGCAGTTCTGGAAGTCTGCTCGCTTACGAACGCCTCAGTATGTGCCCCTCACTCTATTCTGCTCACAACCTCAGTGAAACTTCTCTGAGCGGCCACCCCTATATAGCGTTCACTCATCTTAACGGCCAATTTTCCATGGCACGGATTTTTCGGACCATAGATCCATTTTCTGAATTGGAAAACTCACTCATTACCTCTTTCAGCTTAAGTACACAAACGGGGCAAAAGATGCAGTTTGTATACTTAAGCTAAATAACCGAACTTGAAAAAGGTCATTTCCGATAAGAGCAAAAACTTGGAACAATCACAAGTTGTTCAATTGAATGAAGCATTTTCTCTTTAGAGAGGTCCTCAAACATCCTTTTAAATAAGAAAACTCGGAACGGATGGGTGCACATGGTCTCTCAGAGAAGTTTCGTTGTACTATGCTCAGTGCAGTGTCTTCCAACAACAGCACTATGTCATTGCATATAACACATGATTTTTCTCTTTCATGTCATAAGACTAAACTCGGCGGACAATGCAGATGTCATTTGCTACAGTCTAGGAATTTGTTACATAGATGAAGGTTACAAATACTGCCATTTGTTCCCAGAGCCAGAAGAGGGAATGAAAAAAGCCGTTCAATCCTCAAGAGCTCGAATTAAACGAAGACCAGTAAGTTTACTGCCAGGAATGGCAAGAGGTTCATTACTACTGTAACGAGTTGCAGTATCAATTAACAACTTAATAACAAGACCAGAACATTTTACTGAATTCTGAAATAACGCATTCCATGCAGATAACCGCCGATATCCCGTTTTGCAAGATCAAAGGCCTTGAAAACTTGTGTGCAATTTTCAACTTGTAAGTAAACGAATGATAACAAGTATTTATTCTGTGTTGCAATTATCAAAAATACCTCCATGAAATTGATAGTCAATGTTTGATGACATGTGTCATTTCAGAGGAGGAAATGATGAAAAAACTCCAGTGTTTGATGAAGATAAAGACACTTTCAGCACAGTTGAAGTAAGGAAGCAACAAAATTCGTCAATAAAAAAATGATCTCAAATATAATATTTTAAGTGCCATTTTCAATATTTCCAGAATTTGAGAGGATACGATTGGAGAGGGCATGACTGTGGAGAGGCCAATTCTGATGCGTATCCAGGACGATTGTAAGCAACTTTTAATTACTCGGGTGAATCGATCACCACATTTGAACGTAATTTGAATTACAGTATTTGGATTTCAACCCATTTATAGACCGATAGAATCCGACATTGAGTATGACTCCAACTGCAATGGAATCTGGGTAAGCGAATAAAGAAAACTATCACCCTTCTAACCAAACTTTATCATTTTAATTACCAGTGTCCATTTCCTTTCAGGGTGTTAATCCCGACACGGGTATTCCTTACGAAGAAGAATTGTGCGGTGACCAGGAAAACTATGGGATAATCATCATCGGAGATTCCATCAGCGCTCATTTTCACATTCCTCCTGACTGGATTCGTGCAAATGTTACCAGTCCAGTATGTAATATTATTTCCCCAGGAAAATACACTTAAGTGCAACAAAATCGACTCACGTGCATGAATCAAGTAAAAATGCATTTTTCTCAGCAATCAAATGTCCGATTTAAAATCGGAAAAATGAGTTTTGCAGACAATTCATTCCTCTTTCGAATTAGCCTAATTTGCATAAAATCCCTGATGAATCCATAAGGCGAAAAATATTGCACTTAAAGCAACCCAAATTTGCATTATTTGCATTGTTGTATCCCTGTGGCTGTAAGTGTTTCTGAATGCAATTTGATTTTCAGAGCTTAATGAACGCATATTCAGACATATTGTTAATTAATGGTTTCTCGACAAAATGACCACTCCACCAGAAGTAGCCGCACAAGTTGCAGGTTATTCTCCATAGAAATTCAGCACAAATTAGCACGAATTAAATTGCGAATTAAACAGGAATAAATTGTCTACAAAACACATTTTTACTTGATTCATGCAGGTGAGTCAATTTTTTTTTCACTCAAGTGTATATTGGTAACATTACTTTTTCTTTTTTATATGCTCATAAATTCATTATCAGGCACTTTGGGAAAACCTCACTTTCATTGCTGGCAATGAATTCGACTGGCCGCATTTGTCCTACGGAACTGGTAATTTATTTGATGATACAGTGAAACTTCTCTGAGCAAAGTTGGCCGCTGAAAGGAGTTGGTTGCTCTGAAAGGTTTTCGTTATTATAAGACAATTAATAAGATGCCGTTAAAAGATGTGTACGCTATATAGGGGTGGCTACTCAGAGAAGTTTCACGGTGACATTATCATTTTTTGTCTCAAATAAAAATAATTAATACAAAATAATTTGTGTGTATTTCAACAGGCTTTGTAAATGAGACATGTCCAGTGACCATTAATTCCCACACAAATTCACTTTACTGGAGACTCCGGAACAGAAACCTCTGTGTCCACAGAGATTACCAGAACTTAGCGTTCAACGGTATAGGTTATTTTGCATACACGTATCAAACAGTAAATGTGTTTTTATCTTAATTACGTTACATATAAACAATTGTTGTTTAATTTAAGGTGCTCGGAGTGGCACTGCTTATGAGGGCAGCATAAAGTAAGTTATACAGTATATATTAATATTAAACAAGTCCAATGAGTGAAAACTTGACACGAGTAATTGGTCTTTATTTACAGCATGAGTAGGGATGATGGGAATGATAAGCCGGTGATACTTATTTATGCCGAATTTGGAAACGACATATGCAGATCGTGAGTTAGCCAAATGTCAAATATTCAATATACACAAATACACAATAAATCAACTTATGCCAAATACTTGGCTTTAGGGATCATGGAACTGTAGACGAAATGACTCCAGTTGCAGAGTTTAAGCAAGATGTGCTCGATTATTTGGATTATCTGGTAAATATCCCGATCGATTCCTTTCGATGATAATAATTTCATATCACTGACTCGAAATGATTCCTTGATACAAATTTCCAAATATGAGGCATGTTTAAAATGTCTGTGCATAACTTGTTCTCTGTAAGCATTTCAGGTCACACGAGCAAAAGACGTTTGCATAATCAGATACACAATTTCTTATATAGGACACTCGTCTTCCAAAAAACAGCCACGTCGTATTGGTCGGTTTACTAAACGGCACATACTTGTATGACATTTTGAAAGGCAGATATCATCCGATCGGAGAATTAAATCAGGATATCACATATGACGATATTTTCAACTGGTTTAGCTGCATGCAGGTAATCTGTCACGTACTTAACCGTTGAAATACTTTATAAAAACAGGGGGTAAATGTTAAACATTCATCACACGTAGGAGGTGTGCCCAGGCTGGACAAACACTAACATTACTCAACAGGAGGAAGCTACTAATCATGCTTATGAACTATCTGGTGCTTTGCGGGAGATTGCGGACAGCGCTAATTACTCGCGTTTCGACGTCCATTTTCTGAACTCGCCCATGGAGGAAGCAATAAATACGTGGACTGGAGAGCGATGGGAGCTCATCGAACCTGTAGATGGAATGCATCTTAGCAAAGTAAGTATTGTGCCGGCAACAATCGTTTCTAACAAGACGGGTCTCCACCAACGGCAACACTCAACATGAAGCTGCAAACACGCACACATACACTGACACAAACACAGATTGCAAACCTAATGTACAAACATGTTAAATGATGCCGAAGTGTATCCACCAAAAGACACAAAAAAAACATAGGTCCAAACAGAGGAAGTGTTGAAAGTGGCAACATTTGTTTCCTTTGATCTCGACCGCCTCCGGCCCGAGCGACCGTCGAAACGAGTCTAGAGTCATGTTTCTGGACGCAAATGTTTTTGGCTAATTTGTTTGAGCAAATCTTGCGTCCATTTCATGTTGGTGTTGGTGAAGACCCGACTTAATGCATTTTTTTTTTCAGAATGGACAGGATTTATTCGCCAAAGTCATGTGGGACTTCATCGAACAACGCTTTCCTGAAATACTTGAAAAAATTAATCCGAACAATGAGAAAATTGTTGAACTTTTTGGAGATCAGAGAGGCCACTAACAGACGAACGGATTCCACTTGCTGTGAAATATACTTGTTAAACTCAAGTTACCTCTTGCTTTTCTATTATAACGAAATTAACATTGGAATAAATTCTGGGTAATTCCAACGGGTTTGTAATTAACAAATATAAAATTATTTTTGTTCAAAAAACAATCTCGAGTGTTTAATTTATCATCATTGTTGCCTGCGATATCAAGTTCTAATTTAGACAATCTGACGACAGTGAGCAGCTTTACAACTAATGTATAAAAATAAACGTAGATTTCCATCGTTATCTGCTATTTAGATGAAATCTATTACTGATTACCGATTCTTAACTCTCTATTTATACCTCAAATCACCTAATGATCACAACATCCGATTAGTTATCTTTGACCAGAAAATATAAAAGAGCGAGTGACTTGCCAAGTAGTTTTAGTTTACAGTTCGGTCACACCTACGACAAAATCATGGAAAAGCAAAAATTGAAAACGACTTTCGTGTTGGCGATTGCAATTTGTCTGTTGACATCATTCGTAGAACCGGCCCGGCAAATACCTGGTACTAAACGGACAAATCTTGGCTCCGTCAACGGTGGCGATACATGCTTAGGTAAGTTACGTACCGTACGTCCTCAGGAATTGTTGTCAACACAACAGTTAAATCTGCATCAGAAGCTTATTTACATGTTTCTGTCTCTCGTAGCATGCACAGTCCTAGTTACGCTTCTGCAACAATTCATGCAAGTCTATGACTTCACACCCGATGAAAGCATCGACTACTTTTGCGATCTTTTCCCCGGCGAAATTCACGATGCATGCGTGGTGCTCGAAGTCGAATTGAAAGAGTTTTTCGATGACAAGTAAGTTGGTGACGTCCTGCCAAAACTCGCCGAGTTAATTTTGCTTTTAGCTAAGATTTCATCCAAGTGTTAACCCAATCCCCTACCTGAAAAGTGTTGTCAGCGTAAACACGTTAATTGGTTGATTTTAGGGGATGCTAGTAGCGTATCAGCTTCCGGGAGGTGTTTCAATCGGTGATTCGATCCCAATCATCAATCAATCACCCTCCGACTAGCCTTGTCATTACACAAGTTAAAATTGAATGTATTAACACGTCATGCCTGACACGCTGTCTTTACGTTCCCGACATAGATTAAATTCTACGGACAATGCAGATGTCATTTGCTACAGTCTCGATCTATGCTACGTAGACGAAGGCTATCATTACTGCCACTTATTTCCAGAACCAGAAGGAGGAATGGAAAAAGCCGTACAAGCATCTAAAGCTAGGATTGATCGAAAGCCAGTGAGTAAACCCTACAACTAAGTTAATTAGTCGATTGGACAATAATTGTAAAATGATCAAATATTCGATTTAGATAACCGAAGTTATGCCGTTTTGTCAAATACCCGGTCTTCAAAATCTGTGCGATATGTTCAATTTGTAAGTAAACTTTCGATATGAACTTCATGTGCAACTGTTATCGAAGCATCATTAAACTTTACTAAATTTAAACTTAATCAAGATGGTTAACGTTTGAATAATGCCGTTTCAGAAAGGGAGTCGATGACAAAACTCCAACATTTGATGAAGATAAAGACACATACAGCACAGTAGAGGTAGTCATTATTTTATCTGATCCTATGCCGACGCCGGCGGTTGAGTGGGTTACGTGCTCGCCTCTCGATCCTAAATTGCGGGGTTTGCTCCCCGGTCGAGGTTGGTGGGAATTTTTACAGATGGGAGAAATTCCCTGAGTAGCGACTCTTTCGGATGAGAGTCCGGTGTTGATTGTTGCACGTTAAAGACCCCTCGAGAGAGGGGGTGGAAGTCCCCCCTCGTAGGCAAAATTCCCATGTAGGAAATGAAGGCTCATCCCCTGGCGTTGGTGTTTAGGTCTCGTGTTGCAGAAATAGGCCAAAGTTAAAAATATTCGCAGATTTTTTAAACAAAATTCATCGATTTCAGAATCTAAGAGGATATGACTGGCGAGGACAAGACTGCGATGAACAAAATCCAGATGCATATCCTGGGAGACTGTAAGAAACATAACTGCTAAGCTAACTTACTACATTTCGATATTAACTCTCTGTTCAATTCATTTCAGGCCACTCAATTCTGACATTGAATTTGATTCCAACTGCAATGGAATTTGGGTAAGCGAACAAAAATAACTTATCGCGAATGAAAGTATTTGACAATTTTGGCATTTGATTCAATTTCATATAAAGGGAGTCAATCCTGACACGGGGATCCCTTATGAAGAAGAATTATGTGGCGAACAGGATAATTATGGGATTATCATGATTGGAGATTCCATCGGCGCTCATTTTCACGTTCCTCCGGATTGGTTACGTGCCAATGTAACAAGTCCGGTATGAAGTTGGAACTTTTTCCCTGAGCATATAAGAAAACAATCTTAATCTAGTCTTGGAGAACTTTTAACTAAAACTATGTTGATTAAATTTTAATTATTTCAGGAACTTTGGGAAAATCTAACTTTCATCGCTGGCAATGAGCTTGACTGGCCCCACATGTCCTACGGAACTGGTATAGAATTAGGCAATCCTGTCAATGGCGGTCCCAAATTATAATTTCACCAGAATCAAATTCCTTCTAAAAAGGGTCTCTTTGGGTCTTTAGGGTCGTTTTAGGTTAGGTTTGTTTAGGTTAGCCTCCAGATTGTGTTTATAACACACGCAGGAGATTTGGGACCGCCGTTGACAGGATTACTTAGAATTATATCAAATTCACCACTAGTTATTCTGCACTGATTTGCATAATAATGATAATTTATATCAACAGGTTTTGTAAATGGGACGTGGCCGGTGACAATTAATACGCCAACAAATTCGCTCTATTGGAGACTCCGGAACAGGAATCTATGTGTTCACAGGGATTATCAAAACTTAGCGTTTAATGGTAAAATCCCAAAAGATCATCATAATTATAACTTTTTCCTTGGCATTTCCTTAAAATATTTTTATTTTAAACAAAAGGTGCTCAAAGTACTACAGCCCAAGAGCACAGCGTAAAGTAAGTTTCTGATATTCCATATTCACTTGTAATTTAACACCAGAGATTTAATTGAAATTCTGCGTCGTAACCATTTCAGCATGACAAGGGACGAAGGAAAAGATAAACCCGTGATACTTTTTTACGCCGAATATGGAAACGACATTTGTGGATCGTAAGTTTCGAGACTTAACTTAGAATTAGGGAAAAACTCATTTTCTAAATATCGATGATTTAATTCAGGCATCATGGAATCGTAGAAGAAATGACTCCAAAGGACGAGTTCACTCAAGCAGTTCTCGATTATCTAGATTATCTGGTAAGTATCTTAATCACATGACAGTCGTATTTGCTGATCAGACTGCGGGGTACTGAGTTGAATTGATTTAATAAAAAAATCAATTTCAATTTAAGCTGACCCCATGTGTATGCAAATCATCCACGTTGTGTGCTTCAACTGGAATTTGTACATAGATTGCAAACACGTAAAAATTGCATTTTGCTATACATGTATTGAAATTACGATTCATAGGACACTCGGCTTCCGTTTAACAGTCATGTTGTTATGGTGGGCTTATTAAACGGAACATATCTGTACGATATTTTGAAAGGCAGATTACATCCAATGGGGGAACTTAATCAGGACATCACCTATGACGACGTGTACAATTGGTTTAGCTGCATGCAGGTAAATTAACCTAGTTGCAAATACTTAATTCCTACATCAAGTAAAATCAGATCAAATCAATGTTATATGA
The DNA here is from genome assembly GCA_033995625.1 of Ophyiulus pilosus. NCBI lineage: Eukaryota > Metazoa > Arthropoda > Diplopoda > Julida > Julidae > Ophyiulus > Ophyiulus pilosus. The sequence continues at coordinate 12,690 of JAUJYV010000190.1, forward strand.
ATAATTATGTATATGAATACACAGACTGTATGCCCAGCCTGGACAAATACCAATGTAACCCAACAAAACGAAGCCACGGCATACGCTTTCGAGCTCTCTGATGTACTGCGACAAATCTCAGAGAATGCCAATTACTCGCGATTCGACGTTCATTTTGTGGACTCGCCGATGGAAGAAGCAATAGAATCTTGGACTGGAGAGAGATGGGAACTGATTGAGCCAGTGGATGGACTACATCCGAGCAAAGTAAGATATTTTTTTTATGTAGAAAACTACAAGAAAGTAGTATACCCCTACTGTAACTATACTAGTACTGATTGGTTGAAGTTTAGAGGCCCAAAGACTAAGGTCATAAAGGGCCTAAACAATGTCGGGGATATTGCCCCATATCTAGCATACACACAAGTCAAAGCAAAGAGGTAGTAGAACGAGGAGAGGAAGGAGCACGTTCGCGGCCGAGTTTTAGAGGAACTACCCCAATTGTGGAAAACCTCGAAAACCACAGAGTAACCGACCCGGTCGGGATTTGAACCTGGGACTCCCGATAACCAGGCGGATAGCGTCACTACCAAACCACCTAGCTCGAAATATATACTAGTACTGCCAAGATAGGTGGGGTAGTAGTGGTAACGCTATCGGCCTTTCATTTGTGAGACCTCGGTTCAATTCCCAAGTCGCCTACCATGACTGTGGTTTTTGCGATTTTCCACAGTTGTTTCCAGGCCTTGATAGTTCATCTAAAAATCGGCTACAACCGTGCTCCTTGAGCCTCCTTCCTCTCTTCACATAATGAATTACAAAACAATGCAAAAAAAAAAAATCCAAAATACAGTAGAACCTGCTTAAATACATCCTGTGTAAATGAATAACCTGTATAAAAGCATAACATGTGCCGGTCCCAAAAGAGTATGCTTTTTGAAAGGTTCTATTGTACCATAGCCCCTCTCTATACTACAGAGGAGGCTATGATTGTTAGTAATACCAAATGTCAGGTGGGCCGAGTCCCACAATGCATGTGCGCTTATTACTGCTAACTCGTTTCTTCGTGTTTATAGAATGGACAAGACATATTCGCGAATGTTATTTGGGATTTCATTGAACAGAACTTTCCAGAGATACTAGAGGAGGTTAACCCTAATAATGATATAATCCAAGCACTCTTTGGAGACCAAGGTGGACATTAGGCGCTAATCATAAAATGGAATGTTGGGAATGAACATGACATCGTCGACGAAGTACTTTACACAACGAATTGTTGTGTACGTTGTTGTACGTTATAGATATTATTTCATGTCTCTAAATAAATTATCTTAATACAATCAAATTCGATCAAAAAACTTAAGTAAATGCCTTTAGAAATTATTTAAGACTCCGACTTACCCTTTTCAAACATCTTCTTCGGAACCCGGCATTCGAAATTCGATTTCGAACGCTTGTGAGCATGCGCGCCGGCAGCGTCATCTGGTGGTCAGAATTAGGTCGTCTGAAATTCTTGCTAAAAACAGGGTATCACCTGGATCCTCATTGGTTAAAAATGAAGCATTTCACTATAAAGGCGTAAAAGCATCAAATTTTAAGCCCGCTTTTTTCAAATTGTTTCAAATAAATACAATGAAATACAAACAACAATTTTCAATTGTTTGTTTTATATTTGAACAGGAAAACAAAAAATACTGCATTGTTAAATTTGTGCTTGGACAATGGAAAACTTCAAAATTATATATATATTCCCTTTAAAACAAAAATGAAGACAAGATTTGTTTCCACATACCAAGCCTCTCTATTATAAAAAGTACATCATTTAGGGCAGACAGAAGTAATATGAACACTGTTGTATATAAACGCTCAAAGAATAACAAAATTCGGAAGCAAAAACAAACTGGATAATGCTCGAATTAAATCGCATCACTTATTGACTTTAAATTAACGATAGGAATATGCGGTATAAACTTTCAAAGTGCACTTTTTATACAATATTCAGGCATCATGGTGGGAATACGTATACCTCTTTATCTTTAAAATCATGTTTTGAATTATAGGCAACGAGGAACTACAGGAACAAGTGCATGGTTAAAACAATTTGTAGTCGCTGAATTCGTATCGATGTGCTGTCAAACTATCATAAGGCAGGCATTCAGCATAGACAAAAAAGCCGCTATAACATTGTCATCCTTTTGCTCAAAAAGGCTAAATCAACTAAAATTTTCTATGTTTTGGATTAATTTTTGAAGGAATTTCGTGATTTTTTCCCCTCCTAATTCTTCTTCTTAAACATTATCATATTCAGGAGTTCTTCAGGAGTTGAAACTGCTTCCTGGAGATGATAATGTTTTTGAGTCGATGTGAATTTGCTCAACGAATATAAATGAGAGCTTAGCAAAAGCTACAATTTGGACGAAATGAGCTGTTCACTGCAACGGAGTTACAGTTTATACTTTCCACTGTGTGGAAATAGTTTCCCTCCATAACATCTGGTTTTATTAAGCTAGGCACATTCCGATGATATCATTGAAAGTAGCCTGGTGTTCAACGATATGGGACATATGGGCATGCAGGTGGACTGCACAGGCATGGAGGGCCGTCCGTCATGTACTCTAGGAAACCTAATTGTCTAAAAGCTTATGTACATGTACAACTTCTAAGTTTTGAATTTCAAGTCCACAAAAACGTGTTTTAATTGGCATAAAAATCAAAATTAATTAAACGAATTTTGGGCATCAGCAAAGCCAGTCATCCAAGTTTATATGAAATCCTTCGATTCCACGCATCATGTTTTTCCTCCCGACAGAAAGCGTCATAAATCATAGGCATGGAATACATGGGAATAATTAGCATTTTCGCACAGGATAAAAGCCACCTTAGCCGTATGAAGTCATCGTGCGATCCATTTTTCACAATTTATAATAAACTTGTTGGTAGTTTTAAAAAAGTGGTAGGCTTGTCATGAGCAAAACAGTAAGATCGTAGCTCGCATCATACAGTAAAAATGAATAAAACATGATAATAGAAAGAATGCGAGTAATTTAGCTTTATAAATTAGCGCATTTGCCTGAATATGCAATGCCACGTCCAAATTTCAGATTGCTCCAAAACGTAAGCAATGAAATTCACTATTAACAAACATTGCTCAATTCAGGAAATAATCATAGTATTAGATGCTCAAATCTGTTTCTGCTCCAGATTGGCCACAACAATTACAATAAAACTAAGATCACAATTAACAAGCTGAAGTATCACTCGTGAGTACTACCTCTGTATATGTTTAGAACATTTGCACTTTGTGAACCCTGCATGATTATACATTTGTAGAACCGCGATTATACATATTAAAGGATTCAAAAATGTCTGAGAAACCTGTTAAAGTGAGAGACGTTTCTTGCGCTAACTTGAAATCAAACCATACGTGCTTTTAGAAACTAAAAAAACCCCCATAAACTAGTGAACTGTTATTTACAAAAAGACCAACTTCTCATGTTAAATATAGCCAGATCCAAGACTTCAAAAAAAGTGAACTACCTTTTAAGTTGAAAATCCCGATTGACTAGGTTGAAATTTCACAGCTGCACGATTTACGAAGAAGCGGTAAGAAAAAATGTCATACGCGCAAATGTCCGACTATAAATTTTACGGAGAATTTGGCCTCTGAGGGTATCTCGTCCACTTGATAAGCGTCTCCGGCGACCGATATAAGAATATAAGTTTTGCGAACAGATCCTCTTCCAAGTGCAACTCGTTGCTTTCGCGAACCAAATAAATGTCCAAACAGAGTTGCAAGACGCGGTCAACATAGGGCATATCGTCGAACATGATGTGAAACGAGACGCCAGCAAACAGGCTTCGTACAAAGCGACTGGCTAATAACACCAACGTCGTGTACATGCCGACAATACTATAAAATAAGGTTAAAAATGCATCGATTGCAACCCAACAGCTTAAATACGACAAATATAAATCTTCTACTTACCCGTAACCAGAAAGGATGGAGAGAGTCGAAGGAAAAACCTTGTCGTTGACGGTTATAATACGTAAAAAATCACAATCTTTTTTTACGGGTTGATTTTTTTTAGAACTGTCGCATTCTTCGCGAATTTCCCACCACTGCTGTTCGTAGGATTCATTCAAAAATCCGCCAGTTCTCAACGACATCGTCAAATTGCTAAACTGCACTTTGCCATATGGATCTGGATTGGCAAAAACAAAACAGGCATTAGTTCAACAGAAAAACAATACCATGAATCAATGATAAATCAAGTCATCAATATCGTGGACTTCCTATTTCGAGTCCAACATTTTCATAATACGCAGGCGTATAAATATAAGAAAGCTACTCGCCCTTTAAAAGTTGTCTAAGATACGGAGCTTTTCCTCTTCCAGGTACACGAATAAATTTGGGGAAAAAATTGCGCACAACGATAGGATTTTGTGACTGTGCCGCAGAGCCATTGAGCATGATAGCAAATTGTTGTCGTATCGGGTCATTTGGCTGGATAACGTGAGCCATCTCATCTCCAACTGTACCCATAACGTCCGGACTCGTAGAATTCCGTGAAACGTGCCAGGCAAATTTCATAGTTATCCGATTGCTGGACATGAGATCTTCGATCAGTTGTTGTTGGCTGGGCGGGCTGATGCCCCACACTGCTGTCGAATTGCCGCTTAATTCGGCAATGACCATGTCTCTTTCGTCATAATTCTGCAAAAACGCTGCAGCATCTCTTTGCTTGCGGTAATAATATACCATGTTATTATACTGATTTTGGGTGTAAGGCGTCAACGAATTATGTTGGGCACTCATCTGAAAAACGTTTAAAATTTTTTAAAGCTTTAAAATTTAATTCTGATAAAAGGTATTACATCAAAAACAGCTTATATACTTACTTTGAATAAAGGTTGATAACCGCCGAATGTTATTTCTACGCTGACGTCAAACGGAGGGTTGGGGATTCCCACCGTATTTCCCAGCGCAAAAAGCACGAGTGGGAACCATATGATGAAAATGATGATGAACAGTATGAGACCGCCGACCCCGTATTTAATGAGCGGCTTTCGCTTCTCTCCTCTCGGTGTTGGGTACTCTGCTTCCGCCCTACGCTGGCATTTCAAAACAAAAATGTTAGCAAAAATGTCTTCCATTTTAAGCCAAGAAGACAAGGACATGCTCGTGTCCGTCCAAATCCAGTCCATCAAGGCCCGCAACTCAAAAAGGAATGGTATGGTCATAAAACTAAAACAAGATTAAAAATCGTAGATGAGTTTAAAAAATAAAAAAACAAGGGATAAAAATTACATCGGCGTCAAAAACTTACCCACGAAATAGGAATTGATTAAGATAATTATATTTTTTTGTGAGAAAATTGCCCAAGATGCGTGTCGGATAACCGCTACGTATCTGATAGGCCGAAAGCAGGAGGTAAATACATTTCACCAAATACCAAAGCTGTGGTGGTAGGCTGCTGTTGAAATCCCTAAAAGTATAACTCGGAATATGTAAATTGCAGCATCGACTTGTATCGTTCATGGGGAGAACTGCTTAAGAATTGACCGGGTATTATTTTGGTAGACTTACCTCTCTGTGACGGATGGCAAAACAAAGAACATCCAGAGATGCACGATGAATACCATCACCACCTGAAAGATGACTTTTCCTAAAATGAACTTCCGAAGGAAGAGTGCCCGATCGATAATGATCAATCCAAATTGAGCAATAAGCATGACCAGAAAGGGGACTGGAACTTTGTTTTCCTCAAAATAGGATGCAACGCCGTCATCTCCTCCACCGGTCTAGGGTGAAAGGAACGACATGTTGGTAATGCATACACCCGACAAGTTTAAACGAATAAACAAAATAGATTTAAAAGCTCACCCCGAATGCCCAGTAGCCAAATACGAGAATTAGGAATGTAGCAAAATCACAGAGGAACATAAACGCGTAGACGTCGACTGTAACGCGATACGACGGATGGAAAAGATTGTGAAAAAAATGCTTGAAGGGTTGCGTGTACGTCAAAACACTGAAAATGATTCGTAATTTACAAATCGATAAGAAACATTTTTAGTTTCAATCGGTATAAACTTTCACATAGACAGACTTTGGTATAAAAAACTATACCAGTCTAGAACAGCTCTGGAAACTGGCTTTTCCTCTTCGTATTCTATATTAAATATACAAAAATGGTTAAAAAAATATATCCAGGTTTTCCAATATCTGCGTAATTTGGGAAGCGTACCCTCTTCGTATTCCACTTCCTCTCTATCTGCAGAATCATCGACCGAATGCGTGACATCTTCGATGCTTTTCTAATACATCAAATCATAGATAATTCAATCTCCACCTTTCAAAAATCAAACATTAAAAATACATTTTTAAGCATCTACCTTTATACTTCTCTCGTCAGTGGATTTTGAGTCGCCCCCACCCTCTTCGATGCTATCTACACTTTGAGCACTGTCACCATCATCCTTCCACAACCCGAGGCTCTGCAAATAGGAGTACAAGTAATGTTGTTCAAAAACGTGTGAACTTTTTATGGTTAATGAGGCGCCACAAAGTGGGTATTTGGCGAGTGCGGAGTTTTTACGGGAACAACAATCATAGAATTTTAATCATAATTAAAATTGCACCCAGTGCAAATATAATTAAAATTATACCTCAGTATTGTAGAAAGCTGAACGATGAATTAATTAAGGCATCGTTTCATTCCTATAATATCACATTTTACTGATAAACCACTCGATGAACGTGTGTACCGAGGGTAACTTTTTCACTAGGTAAGTATTCGCCAGCTTTGACGTAGGACAAAATATCGATTCCTGGCAGGAAAAGGAATCAGCGAGTAGTCACTCGGGACTCGCCGAATACCACGGCATTTATGCGTGGAATCGTCCAAATACAAACCTTAAGAATGAAGCGATGAAAAAATATAACCAGCAGCAATAAAAGGTCGTAGACGGCATATTGTTCCTTCTTTTCAACTCCGATGATCCGAGGTGGAAAAAATGGATTGTTGACTCTCGGATCTCCGTCGTTCCAAGGGAAAAAATCGAATTGGAAAAGGTATTTTATAACGACAATGGCCTAAATGAAAAATAGGAATGACTTAAGAGAAGCTTTTAGGCGAGTGAAAGGCTTCAATGGTCACTCATTTTCTCAAAATACCTCAGTGTAAGTGATTATTGTAATCCAAAAGGACTTTGTAGGTCGAGGAATCGAAAGCGAACCCCAGAGAAACGCCATGAACGGTAGAGGCAGAGACACCATGCTAGCGGACTTGATCTGATTGATGACGATCATGACATAGCATACAATCTCTGACCGTGACACCATGGCATACCACAATGCAATGGCAAATCGTATGGGTACAGGCTGATCCTTCTCAAATTCTTTTTCCAGTTGTTCCGGCGTATCTAAACATTCCATGCTGAAAATAAAAATAAACTCAATAATGAGTGGGTGTATGAACTATTTGTATCAAACTTCAAAAAACTATAAACAAAGCTTAAAATTTTACGACAAACATTTCAATTTATTATTATTTAGATAAGGTAAAAAATGTCGGTGACCGGAGGTTTCCGCACAGGAGATTCTCCCGCATTGAAATTGTACGAAGCTTCGTGAAGGTTCCACCTAAAGACTTCCACCCCCTCTCGAGGGGTCTTTAACGTGCAACAATCAATTTACAGTCTCTGCACAATTTCAATGTGCGGAGATCTTCTGTGCGCATATCCCCCTAAAACCAAAAATGTCTGCTTTCACCTTCCATTGGTTTGATCCTCACTAGCTTTCTCGACTCTAATTTCTAGAGGTTCGTCATAAGTTGGGCTATGAGTAAAACAAATCAACGTAGCTCAGATTAGTCTGATATATTTCTAAAAAAGTGTATACGATTATGAATGAAAAACCTTACACTATTGAGTGGAGTGGAGGAGTCGGTGGACTCATATTTGTTGGTTCAGAGATCTCTCCTCTAAGCGATTGAGCAGAAACCAAGCCCTAGAATTAAATGAAGAAACAGATTTATCATAAAGCCATTTATAATTTGTACCTGCAATGGTTGCAATTTTGAAAGCAGCTTCGAATATGTAAAAAAACGTTTGTAACCATACAGCAAAGCAGACAATCGTCATTGCAGGCACGGGTTTTGCGACTCGCTCCAATTCGAATTAAATACCTTTTCTTTAAGCAGTTTCTTTTCCTTTGCCAAGCATCTAGCCACATAGCGATAATCTTTAGAAATGACATTGAGCCGGAGAGTGGCGCTGACCAAGATCCCTTCGACAAAGGCCCAAGCGAACTTCAGCCAATTGATTATTTTGCGATATAGACTTTCTTCCTCTTGACCGCCTTCCAGAGCCTGATCATCTTCATCTTCGGTATCCCCATGAGGCACTTTCAGCGTACCTTCCAATTCGGGAAGCGGTGGTGATCTAGATTCTCTGCCATCTCCGCCACCATAATCTTCGTACCGCATCGACGGAAACGCTGGAGGGTGCTCCAGTTCGGCATAGCCCTGGGAACGCAAAGAGGCCTGACGGGAAACTGACATGCCTACAGGCTAACAGAAAGTCGACGAAATATGCGTTAATTATTGATAATTGTCCTGGAAAATAAAAGAATGCACACCAGTAATACACACCAGGGATGATGCACCGGAAACTGCAGAAACCGTGCGAGAGACGGGTGGACGTCCGGAAACATCTGATGATGTGTGACGGGATGCTCCTGTGTCTGGCGACTGGGAACCTTTCACTTGCTTGGCTTCGCTGACCGCATGCTTTATATCACTTTTCATGGCAGAAGATAGCAGCTACAAAAACAGAAAATGTTGGCTGAAAATTATCCTTATTTAAGAAAACATTTCATATTTTTGACAAGGAGGAAATTAAAGGAGATTTATGCTGTCCGAATTACTTTTGAAACCGTCATGCCACCGGGATCTTCTTCTTTTTCATCGGATTTCTTTTCCTGGTATTCGAGCTCGGCCAGACCATCGTCAGAATACTCCTCGAACATGAAGTAGTCCCCAGAACGGATGGCTGTTAAAGAAAGCCGGTGAGACGATGGTGAGACAGCAACGCGAGCAGCGGAATCTGTAGCCTCAGCGAAAGTACGGGGACAAGAAGCGGAAGCGGGAGAAGCTTCAGCAGTAACATTGAAGACATACGAATTAACTGAAAACCATGAACAAACCCAACAAAAAGAAACTGATAAAAACGAAAGAAAAACAAAAGACGGAAGAAAAAAAACAAATCAAACGAAACACAAACAAAACAAAGCAAATCCCAAGAAAGAAAGCAAACAAAACCAAAAAACAATCGAGAAAACGTAAAGCAAATGAAAAAGAAATAAGAAAGGCACTATTGTCTACTTCTCTAAAAACAGATTATTTCATCTGAAAATGAAAGAAAGATGAAAATGACATGCGCAAAATGATGAAAAAAATGATAGGTGCACGGCGAATCTTTTAGCTTCAATTTTCTTATGCTGTGCAATCTAGAGATGCATTTTAAAATGCGCTTCCTTAAAATCGATATAATTTTCTGAAACTTTTAAATGTTAAATGTTTAAACGAAAACACAGTTTTATCGCTTTCACGAATATAAACGAAAAAGAATTATAAGAAGGCGTATTTTTTTTATCGAGTGATAACGAAGCGGTTAAAATAACAACGCAAGCCGGTCACGGGCTAGCATGCGGTCAGCGCTGCAGATGTAATATACGTTACAATTATGATGTGAAAAGGCTGGCGATGACGGGTTAGACTGCCGCCGCGAGTACGTTCGTCGGATGGATCCGCTGGGGGCTAAGCCGACGACGCTGGAGCGGGGGGTGAACTGCGATTGGGAGACTTGATGAGAGAGCAGGGGATGCAGGACAGGAGGCGGGGATGTGGAAGAGGGTCTCGGCTGGATGCTGGGTGGCTGCTGCTGCATGGCCGCGCTTAGATGGTGAGACTGATGGGGCGCGGAGTCGGATGGATAATGGTGAGAAACGTGATTGAGATTGAGATGCAGGGAACGACGATTGGTGGAAGACAGGTTGGAGTGCGGCGTGCCGGGGCGATGAAGGAGGTTGGAAGAGTTGGCTGTGGCTGCGAGGTAGGGCGGAGGCGAGAAGAACGGGAAGGACTCCTCGGACGGCGTGGCCACACCAATGTTGGACGAAGGATGGTGGAGGGCCTGGTAGAACGGAGCGGAAGTGCCCACCACGGACAAGGGAGGTTCCAGGTAGCCATCTAGCGAAAAGGTACAAGCGGCAGAGCCTGGTGATGGGGGGCCTCCACCTGTTGGAGACGCAGGATGAGGATGAGGAGGCGGCGGCGGCGATGGGGACAAGGCACCGCCGTGGTCGGCAGACCTCCTGCGGTGACGCCGCCGGCGCCGTCGGGAAGAGTGGTGACGCCGGGAGGAATGGCGCGAGCGAGAATGCGAGAGAGCGGACGGCGGAAGAGAGGGATGAGAGACGGGAAAGTGGAGGGCGGATGGACGGATTTGGTCTTCGGAAGGTTCGCCAACAGGAATGGTGGGTTGCGTAGGGTGAGAGGAACTGGGGGTCCCCATGGAGTACATGGGCGTTGAAGCGGAAGAAATATCAGAAGCTGCAGAGAGAATGGAGGAGGTAGAAGGAAGAAGAAGAAGAGGAAGGCCAAGAGGCAGATATGAGGTCAAACATAGAACGCGTGTAATTTTGTGTTTTTAGTGCAAATCTAGGGAAAATATTTTAATGTCATCAGGTGACCAAGTCTATACTTGAATATTTTGAAACCAAATAATAATTTAAATCTGACTGTAAATCTCAGTAAAGCATTTTGTATTTCTAAGCATATTTTTCAGATGTGGTCTGCCGTAAAAAAACAGTCTGAGATGATGTTCTACAGTTTAAGCACAATGACATTATGAGTCATTTCAATTGTGTGCAAGGTAAACCAAAACACAATTCTAGTTTGGCAAATGGACTCCGTGCGGATTGAGGAAAGTGTGCTTAAGAGTTAGGGTATCTGAAAGACGCCTAAGCACATCTTCACAGAGCTTATAGTAATTTTAAGCACTGAAGATGGAAGATGGATAGGGAAAGATAAGATAAGGCTCAGAAAAATGAATAATGGAAATGAGGATGTCGCAGATGGTGTGATGATGATGATGATGATGATGATAAAGATTGAGCACAAAATAGGTATATGAAGGGAAATGTAATGTTACCAAAGAGTGTAAAAATGCATAAATTGAACACGAAAGATTATAAAACTCAAACAACATTAGTTAATGATGAAGATTTGCGAGCTTACTATAAGGTGCTGCGACGCAGAAAACAAGAACAAGGTTAGTCAAAAGCAGAATTTCCACGAGGCAAATATTTCAAAATTCAAAATACGCTTCTAAAACGATTTCCTCGATAAATTTAAAATATTTTCACAAAACATTTTCAACATGTTTTTAAAGGAAAACTCCTCTATCAAAGAGGAACATTTGCATTATATTAAAATTCTTTTGGCTTTTTTTTTTTAAAGTAACATATTAATAAATAATGTATAACAAATTCTCATGCTTCGAGCAAATGTATACTCGATAGAAACAAAAACATGCATTTTTACCTTGGAAATGCTCTTGAGCTTCAGAATATTCTTTTCCTCGGATCTTTCGTTGATTCGCGCGGATCCTATCCATCTTCTTTTTAATTTTTTCAACAATTTCACGCTCAGCAGTTTCCTGTTCACTTACTTCTTTCATCAGCAATTGATTGATAAGTTCTGCTCCTCTAAAGATGGTAGAATGATTTGAAATGCGGATTCATTTTTTTAAAAACCGTTTAGCAATCCTCATGAAACGATCTTTACCTCGATGCCAATTTGGTTTGTGCATGCATTTCCGTTACCAAGTGATGAAAATAGTAACTGCAGAAAAGCCGACGTTGCATTAGCATGAAACCTAAGCAAATTCCATCCCACAAAAGACCGGCTTCGTCCTCGGGAACAGTACATTCTCCCATTTTCGTGGCTGTAGAATAATGCGATTAAACGCAAATTCATAAACACAACTGCGTTAGGTAATTTAAAACTCTGAAAAATACAACCATTTACCTGTAATATAACCTTTCTCAAATTTCTTTATGCAAGCTATACCAAATAGCTGAATGGCCCAGCAAAAATGATTCAACATTTCCGTAATATATACACAACCAACCATCTGTAAAATTAAATAAAACACATAGTTGGTGTCGATGTTATTCTTCCTTTTAGTAAGACTAGAAATATAATTTATTAAAACAAGTAGCACATTACCTGAAGGATTGTTTTTGTAAAAATAACAAATATATTGTAAGCTAGCAACATGTTCCATCTGAAAATCAAATATTTGATATTTTAAAGGAGAAATATTTCAGATAAATCTTTAGTAAAACAAATAACTAACTTACAGTCGCAAAATTGACTTCAGTGGCTTTAGATAGAACTCTTGCCCGTTCCACAAAAACAAGAAGCATCCTATAACGTAGCCCATCGCAAACAAGCTGACACGATTGGTTCCGGCCAGAAAGATGATGGCCAATGTCAGCCAATAAAAAAGCGAAAATATGATCACTTTCACCGAATCCAAATAAGACCTAAATGAAAACAAATCCAGTTTTAAGAAAACTTCATAACGAGCATGGCTACAATTGGCATGTATATCTTACGTGGTGTTCGTGACAAAATCGGGAATAGGATTTTTCTCGTGTTCATCCGCACTGACATAGATGATTTCTCGATTGCTGCCACCTTCGTAAGAATCGGCCACTGGTGACATTTCGATTTGGAAGACAAATAATTGGCAACAAGCAAACAGCAAAAGAAAAAAGTCAACTGGAAATAAAATGAAGAAAATTAGATGTAAGAAATGAATTTATCGATATTAAAATTCAATACCCAGCTCATTGCACCAAACTTCAATTCAACTCAGTACACTAGCTCGGTCAAAGGATTTGAGTGATTATGTCTACTCCTATAGTGGTCTTCAGGCGTTAATATATGGGATATATGGGGTTAATATAATTTATTCAAAATCGGCCTGTTTATTAATTAATAACTGATACTTAATAACTCGTAGTTACTCGACTTGGCAAATCATTGGAGTTTGGTACAATCATATATCGTCACTACATGTTAAAAAACCTGCCTGCAAGCTTATATGCTGCTAAAGGTTTAGCAAAATCAGGAAGATAAAGCCATTCACGTAATTCCGCATGCATGAAAGTGACGCTCCAAGGGTACTCTAAAATAAACAGATTTCATTTACTGAGCGAGAATCCTCAAAATATATATATATATATATTTTTTTTTAAATAGACAAACATTTCGCATTTACCGATGCAAAATCCTGGCGGCATACCAACGCACATACAATATTGAATGGGCAGAAGGATTGCTAAAAAACTGACGTAAAAAGGCCATACCCTGGAAAGGGTAGTGCGTTTTAGTAAAAACATCCCACCCAACCACAGAGAATAAATAAGAGCAAATATATCGAGCCGGACGCCAATTACGGCGACATTAGTCATCAAGCATATCTGCAACGGGATAAAACGCGTTTGTGAAACAAAGACCTGTAATTTTCGGATTTAAATGACAGAAAATACAACGATTTTTACCTCCACTCCAAATTTGTAAAAAGCATAGTTGACCAGATATTTTAAGCATTCCTTTAATCCAAGGTCAGCTTTGGACCGATCAATGTCTATGAACAAGACCCCTGGCTTCGGATCGGGAGTATCGGTCTGATTGCGGTGATAATTCTGCCTAACCCTGACTACTGCTTGAATTGACAACACTAATATTAATCCAATATAACCCTGAAAAAGAGGAATCAACGCTATCAAGTCCATATGAAATTTAATTTTGCCATTCACATTCCAAATATAAAACCTTTAAATAGTCCGGCAAATCCACGACTTTGTGAAATCCCATCCAGTGAGCATTATTTACGGTATCATTAAATGGATAGGGAAGAGGTAGAGATTCGTTTAAATATTGGACATCCTAAAAACAAATGAAACATTGTCGCTAATTATGATTTAACTTATTTTTCAATCACGCTTTTCAAGCAATTATTTACAGTCAAATAACCTGTCAAATGGAGAATCGTACTCACTGTGCAATTGACGACCCACTCTTCTTCGACATAATCAATTTGATAGATCATCTTGGAAATTAAAAGTACCGACGACCAGATAGCGCAACAATGGGAAACGATGATTTGAATTGGTCGAAATGGTAAAGCAGCAGTCACGAGCACGACGAAAATGACGTGGACGACACAAACCTAAGCATTCGAGAAATAATTATTAAATGGGAAATAAAAACAAACAAAAAATTAAATATGATACTGAACTCTTACATCATAAACAGCTAACATAAGGGCTGCAAACAAGACGATTTTAATCATGTGAATCTCTAAAAATCGCCAAAGAAACTCGCTGACTGCATTATAGATTTTCACAACATAATTGACTGCCTTTTTGAGGTGGCGTAAAAGCGTATCCTTCCATGATGCTAATTTGAAGTTAGAAAATTCAATTTACCAAATAAGTTCAAATACAAACAAAATAAGCCTAGCGGGTACATACATGGTTTTGCATCTGCCAAATCCTTAGTTTTCTGCTCGTCCGGACCGTATTCAATTTCTTTATAAGGTGGTTCATCACCCGTTGGCGTTGAAGGAATCCCAATAATAACTGGCATTTGCTCGCTGCATGGCTTGTGAGTTTCACCATTTCTCGGGTTCACCAGCTCTCCTTCGTTGCCAACTTCTCCCATTCCATCAAACTCTCCATCAATATCAACCCTTGTCGAAGGCTTAGCGTCTCCGCTTTCAGTCGCAAATGTTTCGACATTTTCACTTGTTGGCGTTTGCTCAGTTTCTTGGGGGGAAGACAGCCGATTATTGTCACTGAAAAAGTTAATTTTCAACGTAAGTCATATCATCGCTTAATTAATCATTTCTTAAACAGATGAGCAGATAGAGAAAACTTGCAACAACATCATACTTGCGATCAATGTCTGATATCCTGAGAAAATCTTTATGAAAATAATGCAATTGAATGATAGTGATGACGACAAAAAATGTGGGTTGAAGCAGTTTAAGAAACAGCTGCCCCGTGTCGAACACTTCTAGGCCGATATCCCGTTGTCTATTAAAAAGCAAAACATGCCTTGTAGCGCTGCATTCAACTTGAGCGCAACAATGAAAAAACTAATGATACTTCTCTGAGCGGCCACCCTACCGTTCCGAGCAAACCTGGCCGCTCTGAAGGGTTTTCGTTATTATAAGACAATTAATATTATTGCATAATATTCATAAATTTTCTTATTTAAAATGATGTTTGACACTTCTCTAAAGAGAAAAACCATTAATCAAATGTATAATATAATTTTGGAATATAGAAATTGTACTCAAGATTGAATAGGAAATAAACGGGTTTTACCCCGTTAGTGTACTTAAGCCAAAAGAGGAAATTAATGGGGGCGACCCACACAGAGGCCGTTCAGAGTGGGTTGGCTGACCCTTTTTAGGGGATAATATTAGGTCCATGGGTCGAAAAATCCGTGCCATGGAAAATTGGCTGTTAAGATGGGTGGCCGCTCAAGAGAAGTTTCAGTACTTACAATTTTTCAGAAATACCGATGTACTCCGACCAATAATATTCGAAATACTCAAACTGATAAGTATAGATCAATATTAAAACAAGCATGGAATAGATGATCACAGTCAGCCAAAAAAAGTACATTGCAGAACGCCAAAAATTGTAAGAAAGCTAAGAGAAGAGAAAATGAGTGTGTTGTGACATTTTAAAGCATTTTCATTAAATATAACAAATATAGTTTCAACTAACCTGAAAGGTAAGGATAAATGACAGAAATAATGCCATGTACATGATTCGAAATATGACTACTTTATCCCCTTGCAGGCTGATAACCATCAGCATACACGCAACAACCCAAATCCAATATGTCGTCAAGACACTTAAAACGAAATCACCCAACTTCTTCATAAAAGGACTAGACTGCACGCTAATTTGCCGCTGCATATCTGAATTAAAATGTAGGTTCTCATTGGTAACATAACCTAGAAATTCAACATTTTTTGTTTAATAAATAACGAAAAGACGCGTGTTATTTACCGACAGATTGGGTGCCAGCTTGGGCAGTGCTGTAAGCCATTTTTACAGGCTGCATCAGGACTCCATCGGTGATTTTGCGATTCTTTTCTTGGAACCTTTCTTCCATGTATTGGCGCAAAGTAATAAAAAACATTACAGTGTAAAGGACCTACACGAGAGTAGAAGAAGGGCGGGAACATTTTAATATCCAGTCAGTCAATGCGAGTAAGCATAATTCTAGATATCTCCAAGTAAAATTTGCTTACTTTCACTGCAAGAGGTAGACACGGTAAGTATGGATATTTCACCAAACCGATTTGGGTCAAATTAACTTCGTCAATCTTCTGAGGCAATTCCTCATCGGTCAAACTCATGCCATAAATGTACTGAATAATGAGCAATGCTTCGGCGTACATAACGAGAGCAGGGGAGGTTCGAAGGCAGGCTTTTCGGGAACTTGGCATCATCCACAAGATGCACGACCACAACAACAACACAAACGTTAACCAGCTGTGATATGTTATACTGTAAGCCTGAAAAATTGAATAACCCAACATTTTATTTTTGAGCATAAAAGTTTAGACATTATCGTAAAATTAATATTTCAATTTAAAACTTATTTTGGTGAACTTACCATCATAACGATCAATGTGGCAATATAACTCTGTCGCGTAATCAACATGAAGATGGACATGAGGGGTGCAAATAGTTGTCTGATGCGACTCATTGGAAACTGTCGAGCTTCAAGGGATAAAATTAGTCTGAATTTTAGAAAAACGTACGTTGCCATGACCAAAAAGCAATCGAACGGATTTACTTACGATCCTCGCTCGTAGGGGCATCTGTATCAATGTTCGATAGAATCACACTTCCGTTAGGGTCAATTTCTATATTTTCCGTTTCGTTATGCCGTGCATCACCGGATCCTTCAACTGTGCTGTAATGCCGTGGTGCACCATCAGCACTAAGAAGCTAAGAGTTTTCAATGAGCTTACTTTAGTCATTAAATTGAAACAGTTCAGAAATATGAACTTGACTGTCCTCAACGTCCAGTGGAACAATAACATTTGCTCGTTATGCAAATTCAATTTTAATGAATGTTATTACTGCAGAAAGTTGAAAGAAATCAGATTTACGGCCCTGTGAATATTATTTGATAACACTCATAAATTACCCAACTCAATTTTCGTCATATAAAGTAAATCTGATTAGTTTTCATCGATCTACAGTAATTAACACACAACAACAAATGGTGCAAATATATTAAGATTGTAAGAACATGCAAATCAATATTATAAGTTGCAAAACGGTGCGAGTTTAGTGCATTAATCGGTTTAGTATCGCATAATTAGCAAGCAATTATAGCTGCACAAGAGCAAAAATAGAAATAAAAAACTTCTTTACATACTGGTGTGGCTTCCCTGGAATTTTCAAACGAAATTGTCTGCGATAGATTCATTTAAACGTACGTCCAATGTTTCAAATTCAAAATAATTTTTTTGGAGGCAGGCGAGCAGGCATTGGAAGAATAAATTGAATACAAGCAGAATGAAGATGCGTTACAGGTAGGAATACGGGAAATAAAACGAAATAAAAAGTAATTATTATTGGTGCCATTCAAAAAACGATAAAACTAAGAATTAACAAAACAAAATTGAATTTTCCTAATTTTGCAGAATTTAAAATGCCTGGAAAACTATTCTTGTTTTCACTATGTCGTGCTAAATGTAAAAAGGGGAACCTTTTTCATAAATTTGTTACTTTTTTGTTTTATAATCAAAGTACAACCAATTTTGCACAAATATATGTACGAAGAAAACAGTTATTTCAGATTGTACTCAAAGTGTCCTCCATCAGCTGCAACACATGCCTGGATTTCATTGGCCAATTAACGAGTTAATTACTGTTTCATCAAGTTCATCCCGAGCAGCCAGCATTTGGCGTCTTAACTCTTTGACAACACGAATCTTTGTTCGGTACACTTTTTGCACCAAATTCCCCCAGATGGAATAATCAACGGGGTTAAAATCGGGGCTATTAGGTGGCCAAAGGGTAGGTGGTATACAATCTGGAGTCTCTCGATGGAGAAGTTGAACAGTTTTCTTTGTGGAACACAAACAATATCAGGCAAGAGGCTTCGTATCGGCAAAATGTCTCAAAATTACCCCTGTTCATCTTAACTCCAGGCTCAATTTTGCAGCGGATGGAGGACACTAAGTGAAAATTGAAATAGCTGTTTTGTTCGTACGTTTATTGCCTATATTTGTGCAAAATTAGATTTACTTTGATTAAAAAACAAAAAAGTTACAAATTTATGAAAAAGGTTCTCCTTTTTTTGTGGCCACACTGTATAGTAGTGCTCCCAAAGTTTACAAAAAGGCCCTTCTTATAAAAACGTCAGAAACCTAGATTAAATTCCGACTTAGAATTCTACATTTCAATAAAAATAAAAATAAATGAATTACGCACAATCTCAACCATGCTTTGCTAAAGTGTAAAGTGACATTTGAAATAAATTCTACTGGCCAAATAAAAAAAATTGGAATGATACAAATTGCATTCAGGACAAGACCATACATCGTTCAAGCCTGAAATGAATTTATGTGGAGAGGCGTGGTTAAATGTGTCCAATTTGGTACATACGCGTTTTGCAGTAGGTTTCCTGCGAACGGATTTACCACGCCGACTCATAGATGGAGGTTTCTCGCTTTTGGTACGCCGCAAGCGATACTGCGAAACTTGCATCGAAGATCTAGGGGTGTTGTGCGGGTGGGTGTAATGAACCGGTGGTGTTAGAGTGCCAGCGAATAGAGGCGGATAGTCGCTTTGATGAAAAGACAATGCTCCTTCACCAGGAAAAGATTTCCCATCATCTACAATATGCTAAGGCGAGATGAAGAGATAGGTGGGAAATGCAAATTGGTGTTAAAACTAAAAAGCTGAGAGAGATAAGTTTGAGCAAAAGTGCTCGATCACAACTTGAAACGCGCTATAGCTAGTCCCAAAACCCCTATCCATTTTTAACCAAAATTCCCAACCTAGCAGAAGCAAATGCTATCATGCACCAAGGTCCAATTACCTTTATGTACCGCAGTGACCGTCCATTAAAAAAATAGTTTTATGCAAGTTTTTTATATCTACACTGTGAGTCATAAATAATTAGAACCGAATAAAAAAAAATCACAACTCGACGAAAAATGCTTCGATTTAAATGAAACTTGGCACAATAATATAGGAACATAAAATGTGCTCAAAATGTTCTCCGTTGGCCTTTACACAAACCCGGAGTCTAACGCACCATTTTTTGATTGACGAATCGATTATACGCTGGTCAAGTTCAATTCAAGTTTTCTTAATTTGTATTTCCAGTCTTCGATAATATTAATCTTCGATTTATAAACCTTTTCCTGGAGAACTCCCCAAGTTTTGTAGTCCACTGGATTCAAGTCCGGACTGTTTTGTGGTCAGTGGTTGGGTTTGATGAACTGTAGCGTTTCCCGTTGCAGAAGTTTTGAAACAAATCAAGATTTGTCGCACATCCGGAGCAATTATTTGGTCGAAAGTTACCGAAGGCTTGAAACTACGAATTAAGACAACTTGGATTGAACTCGACCGGCGTATAATCAATTCGACAATTAAAGAATGGCACATTTGACTCCGGTCTTGTGGAAAGGCCACCGGAGAACATTTTCAGCACATTTTATTATTCATATATTTCTTCCTACACTACTGTTCTGTGTAAGTACCAGATTTCATTTAAATCAAAGCATTTTTCACCAAGTTGTGATTTTTTATAGGGTTCTACTTTTTTATGACTCACAGTGTATATCTATATTATAGAAAACAAGCATTGAGTGTATTACCCAAGCAGTGGAAATGGAAGTTAAGCCATGACTTGTTTCTAGGAATTAAAAATGTTTGAAGTAAATACTATCAAAATAGTCTTCGGGTTATTTCGTGATTCGTTCATTATCAAAGAAAACATTTGATAAAACAAGTACTATTCCCGGTATTAATTGGTTATTAAGTTAGGATAGAGTTAAAAAGAGTTATTTCATTTCGATCAACACGACTCAAATTGTATTCTAGTGCAACAATAATCACGTCAACGAGCAAGCATACTTACAGGCATACGCAGCCACAATTTAGTCTCCATTACCAAAACCCAATAAAGGGCCAGCAACAGTGCTGGATTAACGTACGTGGCCCACTCAAGGCTCAGGAATTGAATGTTTCTAGGATCGTATTTGTCTATTTTTACCATGTTGGTCAAACCGAACAGCCTAAACGTAGGTGTGACAACAGTAATTTAATTATTGGGGATGTCAACCAGGAAATTCTTCAATCTTAAAAGACGATTTCCTTCACTCACCTCGCATAAAGGCTTTCCGGCAGAACGAGTTCTTGAGAAATTGGCATTTGGTAAACGTATAATACCACGAGATGGATGGCGGCAAAAACGAGAAGAAATATCCGAAACATGGCAAACCCTCGCCTGAGTTTCTTATCGCAAGAAACCCAAGTGGCCACAGCCAAAAATGCCAGAAAATAGGTAGCACTGGTGATGCTCGGGCGGATGATACCTGCACCGGCCAAAAGTGCCATTGCGATGCCATCTCCCAAAGTGCTCAGAATGGTGATCCTCCTTCGCTTTTGAACTTTGACTTCTGTAAGCGGAAGTTGAGAGTCGCTGGTGCCATCGGGGGATTTGTAAGGACCAGAAGCCTCCGCCATTTTGATGCAAGGAATATAAACGATGCTGCTGACGATTAGCATCAATGCTTCTGGTCCAATGAGGCGAGCTGCCTGCAGAGGCTCTATTTTGTCATATCTAGGAAAGAATAGAAAAATTAGCATTGTAAAATGCTGGCGGCCAGATGCCAAAGACTTATGCAACAAAGGCAATGCAGATTTGATTATTTCACAAAAAGGTGTTTATTATAAATAACACTACCTTTGAAATCCAAGGTGGCGCAACAGCGGTTCCAAAAATTCATCTAAGAATGAAAAAATGAAGTTTTAACTAGAAAACATTCAAACTTTCCAAATACGGATTGCTCGAATTCATACTCACAGCCCTTCAGAATATCCCCGTACGGTGGCAAAGACAAAAGTACTACTTGAAACACAATTTGTGCAACTGTCGCTAGAATCGAATAACCCAGAACGGCTTTCAAGTAACGCCCGGTGTGACCTTAAATCATTTAAAAAATGATCAAGCAAAACTGCACTTTCTGATACGAATGAAAACTAATGTTGGGTAAAAAGTATTTTAATCATACCTGCCATAGATTTGGCTGAAGGAAGAGGAACCACAGGCGCTCCGAGCAGAAGGAGCAGATACACGAGGGACAGCACATTTTGCCGGCAAATAACAGCTGCAAATATAAAATAGCACAATAAGTTAGACAATGCTCGATGCTTTTCATTAATAGGTTTATGGATTTACTGTCAACGTTTGAAAAACCGTTTAATGCAAAGGCGTTCATGTCGACCGAGTGGATTTATCGGATTTAATAAAGGTGTTTCTGCCACACATAACAGCCTGAAAGCATTACACATCCACTAATTGAATTGGTCTGCGGGGCTCAAATTCAAGCTATATAATGTTGTAATGGATTATATTAAATTCGAGAATCTGAGCATTTTTCGTAGAGAGATTTAAAGCAGAAATAATTACTCTGAATGATCATCGTGAGCAATTAGTGGGTTCGTTAAATTAAAAGGGTATATTTGGGAATAATGAAGGAAGGCACTTAACAGTAGCTGAAATATTTATGAAAATACGAAATGCTTGAAATGTTTGCCTCATTTACTATTAAAGAGGATTGAATAAATGCGTTGGGCTAAAAAATGAAGCGCGGTTCACAGGTCTCAATATAAGATGTGACCACAAAAAATGGGGAACCTTTTCCATAAATTCGTAACTTTTTTGCACAAATATAGGCAACAAACGTACGAACAAAACAGCTATTTCAATTTGTAGCCAAAAGCTCCTAAAAAGCTCCTAAAATAAACACTATTCGACAATTTACATTTTAAAATATTTTAAAAGTAACTGGAGATGTTGACTGTGGTATACAATTTCAATATTTTTATACTTTTTACAGTGATATTTTTTTAGCAAAAAAGGGGGAGCAGAAGGATCGATCATCCTTTGCTCTATGTCTGTCCCAGTCTGTTAGGTTGAGAGTCCAGTGGTTTGACTGCCAAGAATTTGGCAATTATTGCAGTAAACATTAAATCCCATCCGCGATACTTATTGATAATACTGTACTACAATGATTGAGTGTCGCTGCAAAGGCCAATTAAACAAATATGTCATTAAAGGAAAACTAATTGCGATAGACTCTCACAGACTCCGGCCAACATGAATCGATGCCAAAGTCTTCCCTTTCAACTGCGTTTATAAATCCTCTCCAGGGGCCAAAATTTATAATGTATGATTGGATTTTTGCAGGAACTTATTATGAGTAAGCACCGAACGTTGCCAAAAAAAAAAGGGAAAAGCAAAAGAAAGTGGGAATGAGTAAGCTAGGGGATTTCATCGGGAGGAATTTGACAAATCGGTGTATTTGCCTAATGTAGCGTAGGATTAAGGCTTGGCTTTTTTTGCATCCCTCGGGTTCGATGATAACAAAAACAGTCCGGAAGGTTGATTGTTCGAGAAAGAGCGTAAGCTGAAAATATGCCAAATGAAAACCCGAGTTGAATCCCTGAACCCGCGGCTAAATTATTAAAGAACTTGTAATATGGTAAGCACCGTACCAACCCAAATACCGTTGACACGCCCAATGGACAACCGTTTTCAAAACCTTCATTAAACCTGTTTAAAAATTCTGTTTGGACCCAGCCTTTATCCCCGCATATTCTACCTACCATTGCCAGCTGACTTGCGAACATGTTGTGATTTTCAATTGTTATGATTCTGTCAATTGTTATGATCTGTTCATTTAGTAAATGAAAAAACCACTGGTGTTACTGTTTGTCATTATAACCAGTGGTTTTTTTTCATTGAATAACACATTATAATACATGTGGCGTATTATAATGTGTTATTCAATATATGCTACAATGGAGCATAGTTGTTTATGGACTATTACAAATTATTTACACTTTTGTGTGTCTTTGTGTAACAACAGCTCGCAAACGATATGCATATTACACACCTTTTATCTTTTCGTCATTCAAAATGAACAATTCATTAATTACGTGTGCATTTCCAGGTAAATAATAGTTAAGTAGTGCGATGACTAATGCAAATTCTACATGGTCGAGCAAAAACCAATGCGTAGGCAACGACATATCTAGATGAGTGTCCTTCAGAACAATTGGTAGGCCGAGTTAGAACCACATTACATATACATCCCAAACACAAATTCGACTAATATTTGAATACAGCTTGTTAATTAAGACGTTTCTTGGGTTTATTACATGTCCTTCCTACATCAAGGCCCACACACACCATCGTTCACATAATCATCATAGTTGTCAATTGCAAAGTTTCAGCAGCAATTATAATGTGTTGGTGGTTAACCGTTCATAATTAGCAATTAAATATGATATCATAGGAGATAAAATTCATGAGATAACACATTCTTAACTCATGCAGAAATTCGAGAAGCATTTTCAGGGTGGATGGTGGAGTTTAAAAAAGATGTGGTTCAGCTATTTATGATTCGCTGAATATGCGATTTCATAATCCTTCAACCCACGCCATGACAGCTAAATTATGTCAATGGGATTGAAACTTAAACAGGAATTATCACAAAGTATTAGATAAGTGAATATGGGGCGGATAATTAGTAGTAACTACACTGCAATTAGTGTACAACTTACATACTTTTGGTAGCATTCATAGAATAAATAGAAGTCAAAATTACAAATGTTAAGATGATGTATTTTAAAAACCACACCAAAAAATGAAACTATTTTAAATGTGATTATTTTGTGTAATTTATTATTTTTGTATCAACCACTTAAAGCTTGTTTTTCAGCATCTGATGAAATGTATACCATCAAAGAAACAAGAATGTAGTTGTTTATATTCCTTGCACACATGTCGTCCACTTTGTAAAACATTTAGCTTTTGAAAATACATAGTATTTCTAGTGAAACCCTTTGTTTATATAGAATCGTATTTTTGGTGAAATTTTCTTTTCTTGTATATAAAACAATGGTTCTTCTTCATGCATCACATAAATATTTAGATTTTCCTAATACTTTTACATACTGTATAGGGTGCAAGCAAATAATGTACTTCAAATGTGTACTTTTAAGCTGTACGTGTCTAGAAATTGTAATGAACACTGCAATTTATGGTATTGAGTCCATCAGTAAACTAGTAATGTCGATCTAATATTATTTTCTCAAATCGAGATATGTTCGTAAATATAATTTTCGCAGGAATAACGTACTGAATCATTATTTCCTCACGGCTAGCCTTGTTCCAGGGAAACTTAATTGCTTTGGCTAACAAGCTGCGAATAATAATATTGGAGGGAGTCCAAAAACGAGTCGACGACAGCACAATTTCTTGGCGTTTACATGAATATCAAAAGAAATATTTTGCCCGTTGTCACGTTTCATTTTTGTACTCTCGACGAGTTGCAGGGCAGTAGTTTAGTCGAAAATGGCTTTTTTTTAAACATCTGAGAAGGCAATTTTGTTGTGAATGCATCGACACGAAACAGGTGCTCTCTCGCATGAAATCCTCGTGCTATTTTGTTGAAAACAAAGAGTCAAGGTTTTTTGAGATATAAAATTTCACGTATTTAACCCTTTGAATTCCTCTACTTGTGCCGAGTGTCTGACGTAGGCAGCATTTATGCTGGGACTCGTAATAAAATTGGACTGTACACAAATAACGTGGCTAGCAGTGGGCTACATTTTCATGAAAAATGCAGCAGGATGCAAATGAGTTTCACGGTTGAGGCTCGAGATGCATTAAAATCTATATTTAAGAAAAACTTTTCTGAAATTACGTACGTTTGTGTTGTAACAAACCAGGAATGAATAATAATGTAACAAACGTAATAAGGTAAGAAACGTAGGAACAAAACAGCTATTTCAATTTGTACTCAAAGTGTTAAGCCGCTTGGGATGATCTTGATCAAATAGCAATCGACTCGTCAATTGCCCAAGTGCCGGACATGTGTTGCCACGGATGGAAGACACTGAGTACAAATTGAAATAGCTGTTTTGTTCCTACGTTTGTTGCCTATATTTGTGAAAAATTGGATTTACTTTGATTAAAAAACAAAAAAATTACGAATTTATGAAAAAGTATCCCCTTTTTTGTGGCCACCCCGTATACCAGCAGCAATAGAACAACTTTTTAAAAAAACAAATTAAATTGAAAATCATTATTCAAATTACAGCAAATCAAGATTAGTTTTGTATAGTCGTATAATTTTTATTATTAGTTTGTTGCACACATTTGTGTAATATGTCATGATTCATTCCATATTCATACCAATTTCGATGTTAATTTCCGTAGAAACAATGCTGGCAACAAAATGAAACTGACAGCTGGAAATCAAAACATCCATTAAGCAATGAATGCATTTTGATACAGCAGGCACTGCCAGTTTAATCAAATTAAAACGGGAGCAAACCCACCCGAGATCAAATTACACGTCGCCAACTCTAGTCTAGACGTTGTTTTTAGTTTATACGAGACTGCAAAATTTCAATTCAAGTAAGAATTTTTGACTTAAACCCAGCAATTTCGTAGATATATTCTATGAAAATATTTCGATTACAATTTGTCACACGAATGCTTTCGGTTTCATGATGCACATCTGTAGATTGACTTCTCAGAATCCCGGTTGAAAAACACTGATTCTCCACCAACGGCAACAAGGTTTCCCGAAACAAATATCGAATAAAAGTATGCCAGTCGTGATGTTTGAACAAACTTATGACTTTTGTTGCCAGAACCATGGTTTTGGCAACATTTCGCAAGGGAAAAAAATATTGCCACTTTACTGTGCGCATGCTCAGCCGTCAGTTAAAATGTGGATACATCTCTGCATCCATCAACATGTTGCCGAATTCATGGTTTCCAGTTTGGGTTTGTATATTTGCGTGTTGCCTTCAGTGGAGACCCAACTTAATAAATAATTACTGATCTACTGATGTGAATGATACCAACAACCATATATATAGCCAGCATTTCCTCCAACACTTCAATGTTGGACCAACTGATGGTAGGGCAGTTACCAACATTCTGCGAGTGTGACAGAAATGCTCCACTCTCTAAATTGGGACACGTTGAGGTCCAGACGCGAAAACTTATCTATGGGGTTATTCAAACGTTTTAATCTTTCTCTTAATTCACATCTTGTTTCCCATATATTATCGCCTAACGACCACTATAGGAGTAAACATAATCACTCAAATTCTTTGACCGAGATTCGTGCCAAGACGGATGCTTACTATTGGTCCTTCTTTTTGCATGTGATTAGACGATGGTAGGGCAGCCTTCCTGGCGTTTCTCCTGATTTATTAGAAATTCAATCTAACAATGATGTCTAAGTCGCTACTGACGCAGGAACATTCTCCTGAAATTGGGTACGACCTCCCTACCATTTGGCATTTATTTGCTGACTGTAGGTTACTGAGTTGAGTTGAATTACTAGATGTACTCACCAGCAATGAGTGCGAAGGGCAGTACTATCCTGAAGAGGAAGAAACAGACGGCCTTATTCACCATGGCTCCCAGATGTTTACGGGATGGATCATCGGAATCCGATCTGCGAAAGAAGCGAAGCACAGGTTGAATAAAACGCTGAGAAACATTCATTTTCGGACGGTTATTGTTGTTGCTTCTCTGGAAAACACTATTGAAATACAGTCGGCAAACTAAAAGACAAGTACGACTCAAAAATTGCTGAAAATTGGTGTTGTTGGCGAAACAGGTTCTGTGATCACAATGCGGAAAATGTCTGCATTTATGCCAGGGCGAAATTTGAGTTCGTAATATAGCACATCCCAGAGGAGGCTTGATGAAATAATTATTTGACAGATGTGACAATAGACCTCGGGGGAATAACAGCCGACTTTCGCTACCAGTGGCCGCTGACCAGAAAACGCAACACAACGTCATTTCACCTATATGGAAAATTTGCTACGGTATATGGGAGTGAGAGAGAACTGTTTTTTTGGGAGTGGAAATTGAGAAGCAGATGCCTATTTGGTTAAACAGGTTGGTGGAAACGCCCTTTGCCAGGCAAAATGTAAAACAACAAACATATACGTGCACAATGCCCTAAAGAAAAGTTCATGTCAAGCAACGAGGAAGACATTAAACGATGTATTGATTGGACATGTATTCGGATTCCGCCACTGCATGTTTATAGTCTAACTCAATAGTTGTTCAGTACTGGTTCAGATTACAAGACCCTATATACAAAAATCCAGAATATCCAAAAGGTTTTGCACCTAACAAGTACCTCATGTTTGAAATTTTAGCAACAAATCACATATAGTTTTCTTCACACAGGAATTTCTCCACATCTAGCATCTGTTTCTAAAAAAAGCCATGATTTCGTAAATAAAAGCTTGGTGTTTCTAGTCATCCATCAAACTTGGCAATCGTACGTTTTCGTTATATTCCTTCAAAATTTCATAATCCCGCAATTAGACATTTGAGACTGGATCAAAGACGACTTTATGTCGTGGTGTCTTAAAAGTCCGTTGGACTATGACATACAGTGTGGCCACAAAAAAAGTGGAACCTTTTTCATAAATTCGTAACTTTTTTGTTTTTCAATCAAAATAAATCCAATTTTTCACAAATATAGGCAACAAACGTACGAACATAACAACTATTTCAATTTGTACTCAAAGTGCCCTCCATCCGCTGGACTGTTTGTTCAAGTTAATCCCGAGCGTCTTAACTCTTTGACAGAACGAATCTTTGTTCGGTACACTTTTTGCACCAAATTCTCC
Organism: Ophyiulus pilosus; assembly: GCA_033995625.1. Lineage (NCBI taxonomy): Eukaryota > Metazoa > Arthropoda > Diplopoda > Julida > Julidae > Ophyiulus > Ophyiulus pilosus. Next base: position 40,771 of record JAUJYV010000190.1, read on the forward strand.
CAGATGGAATAATCGTTGGGGTTCAAATCGGGAATATTAGGTGGCCAAAGAGTAGGTGCTGGAAAATATGGAGTTTCTCGATGGACAACTTGAACAGTTTCTCGTGCAGTGTTTTCTCTTGCTGCAACACAAACAATTCATCGGGCAGGAGGAATGTCTCGATAGAAGCCCCAGTTCATCTTAACTCCAGGCTCAAAAAATTGATGCGAGTGTCCCAAAATTGAAACACCAACTGAAACCTCTATGGACTTGCTGAAACGAGATTTTAATTGCAGCCACCGTTCACTACAATTCCCGCTTTTGCAGCGGATGGAGGAAATTTTGATTACAAATTGAAATAGCTGTTTTGTTCGTCCGTTTGTTTCCTAAATTTGTGCAAAATTGGATTTATTTTGAATAAAAAACAAAAATGTTACGAATTTATGAAAAAGGTTTTGTGGCCACACTGTAGTTTGGATTCTCTTAGTCTTGTTCCATATTTTGTCAACTACACATGCTAGTTATAAAGTATAAAACAGCATAATTTCAACAAGACCTTGCTTCCAGTACGACTAGCGTATGCCCTTTATTTTCATTTCATCAAGCCATCAACCTGACCACGGGAAACCTCCACGAATGGCTCTAAACACAATCCGAGTCCTTCACTGCACAGCTAGGTGTGTCGTGCAATGAAAAGGGGATCATTCGTTCGTATACTGCAATTACGTTCATAAAATCACTATGATGAATCTCATCCCATTCAATCATGATTCCCCCATCCTACTTCTCTCTCTTTTATCCCCCCTATTACGTGTACATTATCGGATATGGGCGCGAACCTTTTTGCAAAGCCTACCTGTTTTTGGAATCGGCCATCTTTTATTGCCAGTTAGTCCAGAATGGTATCCACATTATGTCCTGCAAATCCCAAATGGCACACCAGAGTGCTTACAGGATATCGAACGACTTTGCAACCACTTTTATTTACCACCGGTTGGCTTTTGCAGCCAGATTTCCACCGAAACAACCTTCAAGATCCTGTAGACATTACGCGAACTTTGTATACTTATGAACAGTTATCTTATTTGCGATTGGATAACACGATCCGAGAAAGCCATCTAAAATCTCTCCCTCTCTCTCTCTCCTCCAATTAATTAAGGCCAATTAAAAGAGCGAGTCTCGCCACTAATTAGCTACCGAAATGGACAAATCACTGACATTTAGAGGTTGTGACGGGCCATCGAAACAACCGCGTGGGAGCAGCTCAATGCCCAAGGTCTGAAGCTCAGTACGTAGAAGCAGGATGAATGACAAACATTTGCCTGTCATTATATAAAAACATTAAAAAATTGTTCAAATCGTACGTGGGCTGCATTACTCGCTAGCATCCCGTCATATTGTAAAAGGTGAATCAGCAGGTGGAAAATGTGATATCGAGTTGAAAGAAAAAAATACATCTTGAGAGGCAAGGTTTCCAAATTTCGGGCCATTCAAAAAAGACGTCCTCAAGAGATAAGTGGGAGGGGGAGGTCTGTCTGGGGGGGCCATTATGGAAGTCCACTAATGATGGTATTTTTCAGTTTTGGTTTTTCTGTTTAATTAAGTTTTAAAGATCAGTGAAAGGGAAAATATACACCAGAAGAAACGTGTGGGCTAAGATAGACACCGTATGGACAGGGTGTGTGAGGGGGGGGGGGGAGGGGGAGGGGGCGATCTGGGCTAAAATGGACACCGTGTGGACAAGGGGTCGGGGGGGGGGGGAGGTCTGGGCTAAAATTGACACTGTGTGGAAAGGGGGAAAGGGTTGTCTGGGCTAAAATGGACGCCGTGTGGACTGAGGGTGGGGGGAGGTCTTGGCTAAAATGGACACAGTGTGGACAGGGAATAGGGGCAATTTTTGAAGGGGTTTCGGGGACGTCCTTTTTGAATGACACCTTAGTGAAATTCAATATGTCCTAAACATGGGACACGCCATTTTGATTGTTGTTCAGAAACTTACCAAATAGTCTCAAATATGGAAACATTTAAGGCAGACAATGGGGTTAGTGAGAAGCACCTAATTAAATGACCAAAACGTGCAAAATAATTTGAGCTAAATCTCGCGGTACCATTCTACTAAGAAATTCAACTACTAGTTGACTAGATGATCATGGAAATCATCGGATAACATCTTACGTTATCCAATGTTATTTTCATTGATTTCAAATTAGTCTACCGCATTTTGTGAATGGAAGATGGGCTCATTAGCTAATTCAAAATCTATATTAACACTTTTGATTTCTGTTTTGAGATTTCATCTCAACACCGACTGAAATGAAAAACTTTAAAGCGACACTTTTTCTTGCCAACATCATGTTCGTATCTCACCTTTGAGTACGACAGGTGAATTAGTTATAAATCGATCACAACATGTCCAAATAGGAAGTGATATGTTTATGGCAATGAACAGGAAGCGGGCGTATTTCTCGAAGGAAGTGCTTCGATTGAGTTTATACATTGTGCCTCGCCCTCTTCCTGAAACTCCTTTTTATTTGTTTATCATAAGGCCACGAAAAAGACGAGAGACGACTTTAACGGCCCATTGGCATTTTAATGGCAATCTATGGTAAAACAAACTGGTGCATTAAGAGCCTCATCGTGTGTTTTCCCATCAAAGTGCTGAAAAATGAGATGGCCATCCGTCTCTTGTTAATGCGACTATTGGAAATGTGTAGCCTCACTTGTTTACCCAATGATGGCGAGGGACACGGGAGACATCTGTTAGCCCATCAGGCAAACGTTTAAAACCAACCACTATAACTGCTATGTGCATCCAATCCTGTCTTTTACACTGCGAATAAGTTCTCAAAAGTACCGAGTACATTGTAAAATCGAGTAAAAGAAGATACGGATCATGTGGAAAAATAAAAACCAAGAATATATTAAAAGTAAAACACTAACAAGTCGCTCAACTACATGTACAGTGTGGCCACACAAAAGTGGAACCTTTTTCATAAATTGGTAACTCTTTTGTTTCTTACTCAAAAGTGAATCCAATTATGCACAAATATAAACAAGAAACGTGGGAACAAAACAACTATTTGAATGTCTAGTCAGTGTCCTCCATCCTTGGCAACACATGTCCGACACTTTGGCAATCGACGTGTCCTACTGTTTGATCAAGTTCATCCCGAGCGTCTTAACTCTTTGACATGATGAATCTTTGTTCGGTACACTTTTTGCACCAAATTCCCCCAGATGGAATAATCGTTGGGGTTCAAACCGGGGCTATTAGGTGGCCAAAGGGTAGGTGCTAGAAAATATGGAGTCTTTCGGTGGACAACTTGAACAGTTTCTCGAGCAGTGTTTTCTCTTGCTGGAACACAAACAAGTCATCGAGCAGGAGGAATGTCTCGATAGTAGCTCCCGTTCATCTTGACTCTAGGCTCAATAAAATTGATGCGAGTGTGTCACAGAATTGAAACATCGACTGAAACCACGATGACTTGCCGAAAAGAGATTTTAATAGATTGAAATAGCTGTTTTGTTCATACGTTTGTTGCCTATATTTGTGCTATATTAGATTAAAAAACAAACAAAAATTTTGTTTGTTTAATAACTGTATAAGTAATTCAACATTGAACGCTATTACTTTTATACACGCATTTTCATTCATTACACATCTTTTGGAGTGACTATAATTTAATCAGATAATAACTTGCAACGCTATTTTTTACAAGGTCAACGAACAAACTATGCAATGCTGGTTAGTAAAAAAATACCATTGTTTGCTGGGCGGCTTGTTTGCGAATTCCGACTCGTTATTGAGAAAAAATAACCTTTGCGTCCATGGCTTCACCAAGATTTAGATCTCACATAAACTAACACATAAAATGGCTAGAATTTTTCAAATTGTTTCTGAAAATTTTAAATTTAAACATAAGCATCAAAGTCAACCAAGAATTGAATATTTTCTGTCACAATATCGCGAGAGAAGATACAACAAAATTGGCTGCTTCTAGATTAAAAGGGTGCGGCCATGTTGGGAATGTCATGCTAAAAGCTCATATAAGGCACCAGGGAATAAGGCTAATTCGATAGCACAATCAACTGCAATCAAGATGTGATTTTATATTATATCATATATAAGCATTGGCCTAGTAACAAATTCGCAATATATTTCTTGACACTCATCCATATCCAGAAGCAAGAGTTATGGCTTATTAAATGTCACAATATCCGCATTTTTAACTTGAGTGGAACGGCTTGTCTTCTTCAAAATGCCAACCCGTAAAATTAAATCATTCAATTTTATCAATCTATGCGTCGTCGTACTGCAAATGTTTGCAACCAATACCGTAGCAAATATGTGTGACCACGTTAGGATATTTACTGGCAATGCTACGAGCATAAAGGGCAATAAACGGCCTCTTTATTACTTGGCTCTGGCGTTATATTAAAGCCAACAGGATTGTAAAATCCACGGGAAGCACTGGTTGTATACATTTATTCTTCCCAGTTGTGCATCACAGAATGCTCAAGCAAGCGCTGAAATAATAATCCTGACTCACAGTGATGCAAGGACATCTTGCGTGTCTCATGTGATATGTAGCTTCCACGCAATCTGCTACCAAATTTTATCTTAGAATAGTCCTTATCGATCATGTATCACTGACCTATACGGTATCACAGTGGTGGTGTTTTTTTGTTTTTTTTCAATAAACAGACATCAGAAGTAGCAAACATGTCATTGTCATGTATAAATAGAGCGGAACTGGGTCTAAGTGAAGTTTGTTTTAGGCAAATAGGATATACGTGCATGTTGTCATTTTGTAAGGTCTAATGCTATTTCAAGTTACATCCAGGGACATGGCACCATTAATTGTTGGGCACTGAATTCAACAGCATTATCAAATATGGAAAAGGAAGATAAAAATTGAATGAACAGGTTGTTATTAGACAGTTTTTGCATGCCAACGTCTTTATACATACCTAAACTTTTATGGCGGGAAGGGACGAACCACGCATTGAACTACCCAATGAACTAACTGAACGTAATGGGTGCGCGTGCGTGGTTCTTCCCTTCCCGCCATTAAAGTTAAGGTAAGTATAAATACGTTGGCATGCCAAAACTCTAAAAACTAGCATAACCTTACCTAAATGCAGGTTCCTAGCGGAGCTTTGAACACAATTTACAGTTGTACCTTGTTTACAAAAATGCTGGTCTTGTCAGTAAAACCTATCTAGTTATTTGAGGAATTCAATTGTAATAAATTGAATATTTTAGTAGGTATATTGTTGTTCAAATGTTGGAGAAAGTGATGCATGTTGTAAGCATTATCAGTATACACTCACACAATGTTCTGATAAAGCTCAATAAATTATAATAAAAACTTGTCACAAACTCATTGTTTTATAAGCAATGAATTTCCGATCCATAAATAAAGAGTTGTAATCAGAGTAGTGATTAGAATTGGATGATCAGCAGTGTGATGATCCCTTTACTTACTCATCATAACTCAACAATTTAACTGACCACAAATACATCATAATTATTTCAACAAAGCCCAGTTAACGCAATTTTTTTCTGTGACCAATTCTATAGAGAGTTTGAGCCATCCAACGTTAACGAAACGATAACGAGAAACAGCGTTGGCGACCCGGAATGTCAAGGACTACCCTATGCGAAGCATAGCATTCCAAAGACATTATCGTTGGCAGGCTCAAACTCTCTAATATCTTTCAACATTAACTTGAAAGAGGGAATTTGATGCATTTTGCAGGATTATCATTCATCACGATGACAAAGTGTAAGTTTTGTTTAAAAGTTTTTCATTTCAAGACTTTCAATCAGCGTGCAATCACTAGCTTATACTAGGCAATTTAGGAATTGACTAGTAAGTGCTTCGTTTGACCCTCACCTCGTTCCTTCACGAGTGTCATCACTTTAATTAACAAATACCCTTATGGGAATTCATTTCATATTCAAATACCCACACGCGTGATGAAAACCTTTGTTTTCCAGGAATTACTATGACACGCACAACTAAATGTCTAGTCGTGCACCTAGACCATATAGTCACTGTCGTTGAAGTAATCAAATGGGCCATAGCTGTAGGGCTTAACCCTCAGAGGAAAGCATAAACCGACAGAAAAAGAGGAAACACGCGAATGCATCAAAACTAATTACGCCGCGTTTATCCAGCTATTAATTGTAATATTTGTCATCATCGTCCACCTACACATAAATCTTAAATTGACATAAATAACCGCAACGTAGAACGTTTAGGGAAACAGCTGTAGGCGATATACACTAACCGCAACTGCCATTATTATTTCCTCATTGCGAGAGATAATTGTGATTATTGAGATATGATGATCCGAGAATATTTAAATGTGTTACCTTACCATTAAATCCAATAAATAAATTTGTTGTTGTCCGTCATAATCGTTTTGGAGACGCACCGCACAACACACGCCTTCACCGACTCATTCTAAAACCACCAACGAACTTCGTTAAGAATCCGTTATTGGCGCTAGTGAACGACTCGATCGAGGGTCGTTCATTAAATATGGATTTAGTCAATCCCTGTTTAATCGCTTCCGTGTAAAGCCGCAATTTATTATAAATCCCCTCATAACTGCTTTTAGAAATTCAGATCCTGATTAAAATTTCATATGAAAACCTATAGCCAAGATAAAGCATATTCGCAAACAATATATATGAGAATTCTGCTAATGCAGTTAAATAGAAAGTTCACTGAAATCCACATAATAACTATTGACCCGTAACACTTAGGACAAAATGTCAAATTAAGAAAAGGAATAGAATAGTATTTGTGTATTGAATCACCCGTTTTCGTCTTCATTGGCATTTATTTAAATTTGTTACAATGTTTTTAAGAACGGAGGGGAAATTAAGTGGAAGCTACGCTGCAGTACAGAGGTGTACTGCAGTGAAGCAACCTACAATTACGTAATTTACTGATATGATTCACAGAGATGGCATGTTATGCTGTATCATCCGAGTGATATTGCCACAATTTAATGACAACATTAGCTTGAATCAGGGTATAAAAGTTCTTGTTTAAATTTCTCAATCACACAAAACATGTAATTGTAGGTCGCTTCACTGCAGTGCAGAACTATGCTGCATCATAGCTACCATTTGGTACTTTCCACAGTTTTTAAAATCATTCTAACAAGTTTAAATAATTACTAATGAAGACGAAAATGGTTGATTTCATACAAACAGACCATTCTCTTCCTTTTCCTAATTTGACAGTTGGTCATAATTGTTACAAGTCACAATTTTGTATGTGGATTTCCGTGAACAAATGGTAGTAGTTAAAATCGAACAACATGAGTGGATAGAGTACACGTAACTTCCTATTTAAATGCATTGACAGAATTTTCATAATTATAAGATTTCTGGTCCACCTTGTATTTATGTAATACTCCTAATTAACTCGTTTAATATATAAACGTAATATATCCACCCTTTTCTATCCGTTTGTAATTTCCACACCCTCGTTGTCCAATTTGTATTTACAATTATTAGTTGAAAATCCACTTAAGATATAAAAATTTATTGGTCTTCATTATTTTCCTTCATTTACAAAGTGACAATTGAAATATTATGTGACTATAGTTTATATCTTCTATACAAATGATAGAATAATAATTAACCCCCAACCAATGAGACTATACAAGAAAACAGGAAAAGATGTCACATAAAAAAAAAAATATTATGCTTGGTTGTAAAAATTCAATAAAAATATTACGAAAAAGCAGAGTAGCTACACTTCAAATAAAAAATCTGGGCAATGTCTAAAAATATACAAAATAAAAACAAGACTGCTTTTTACGACGTTTGATATATATGGTCGATATTCGTTCAAATAATGCCATAAATGTAAAAAACACTCTCTATTAAAAATCTGTACATCTAAGAGTACCGCAAGATGGTAAACGGTGGTTTCGGGCATAATTCGATAATCAATGTTTCGTGAAACAATGATTTTTATATAAAAATGGAATAATCCAAATTACGCACTAAATACTGTAATAAGAGTTTGCCATTGAGATTCAGAAAGAGATTCTTTTCACTTGAATAAAGACAATAAAAATTGGTGCCAATCATCGCAAAAACGAAACACGATTAAGAATCTTATCACTCGTGACTCAAACTTGTCTTAATCGGAAAGATATTAATAAAACGTGATAGGTAGATGGGCAAATGGGAAGTAATGAAACACCTATGCCATCAGGTAGGGCATTGCAATATTTTACGTTAAATGTGATACATTTGTAGCGTAACATAGTTAATTTTAACAAATTAAGCTCATGCGCTCAAATTTAAAACGTTGAAATGTCATTGATAGTTTAAAAATATTTTTTATTAATACGTTATCTCATAATGGCAAAATTGTAAAAAATTTGTCGTTAAAGGTTCCTAAAACAAAATTTCGGACTATTCGCAATGCAGAAATCGTCTTTTAAAAGCCTCGTCAAATGTTTGAAATCGGAAAAATAAGTTCGGCAGCATCGATAAATGAAAATTAATCAAGTTTCATTAAAACAATTGCCCGAGTTAAAACTTTCGAGAAAAATAGATGAAAATATCCAGAAATTTGCAAATTCTGTGGCTGACGCTTTTGAAATAATGAACCGCACTACAATGACAGGATTGAGAGTATAAAAAAACTAGCTCGGTCACATACTGCAAATAAATTTAAGTGGATGGGCAGAAAAGTAAAAACATTGACAGAAAAAAACAGTTCTGTCATTTTTAGTGCTGTGAGCAAAGTTGCAATCCAGGCAACCGATTTGTCCTTATTTTCAAATCCTTCAGTATCACTTTGTCCTTAATTAAATCTTCACCACCAGCTTAAGCGAAGAATCGCCTCGTCCACGAATATTTACTCGTGTTACCGACTTTTTGTAAACGTATCATTAATGCCCCGGCAAAATACTGCCGTTTTCAGGGAAATCCCCACCCAACGGGGAACGTCACGGCCTTAACAGTCCCAAATGTTAGGTACAACAGTGAAACAAAACTTTAGTTCATGTTTCTTTAAGGATGTACACGTACGATAACAAAAAATGGTGAGAAAAAAAAAACAACAACCTGAGCCACAATAACTACGCTTAGTTACCGAAAGAGATTCTGTTTGCCTCGGGAGAAACCGATGCTAAGTGTGATGTTTCGTTAGCGGTATTCTTCTTCGAATGTCAACATCTAACGGACGATTTTATCCACAAAAACAAAAAAAAAAAAATTCTGAGACTATCCCTCCCAGGCATGGGACTGCTAAAACGTTTGAAATGGACCCAAGTTGATTTTCTGGATCGTATTTTGGGGAATGTCACTGTCGCGAGAGTCAACTGTCGTTGCCGACGAATAAACTATTCGCCAGCGAAACTAATACCAAACACAGGAGCGTCGTCACAAATACGAGGAATGGAACGGGATGTAATGTCGGTGCCCAATTGTAGGATGCGCAGTAGGGACACTGGTAAGAGCCACACACCTGACAAATATCCAGCACGTACAGGCTGTACACATCATACATGGTCTCGTTAAATCGTTCTAAAATACAAAGAGAATAAAAATTAGCGATGAAACAACAAATTTTACAAAAATTAATTAAATCACTTAAGATAATGAAACTAACAAAAATGATCATGAAATCTCACCTGGAGCATAATAATCATAAACTTTAAAAGGCACAAATCTTGTCAGATTGGCAACTGGATACCATCGTTCCACCATGACTTCCAAACAATTCTCGTACATATCGAGCTGGAAAAAAAAAAAAACACGATTAGCATGTCAGTTCGTTTGTTGATTTTTAGCGTTGGCCTATTTCTGCAATGAAGGCTAAACACCAAAGCCAGGTGGACGAGCCTTCATCACCTACCTGGAAATTTTGTCTACGAGGGGGGACTTTCACCCCCTCTCGAGGGGTCTTTAACGTGCAACAATTAATACAGGACCTCGGTTTAAACTCTCATCCGATATTCCATATTGTTAGTTCACACTCTGTCAGAGCTCATGTTTGGCAAACAACGTGTATCAAATAAAACTATTGTACTTACATATTCGTAATAGTAATAAATCTTGCGTTCGAAGAAGCGAGCTCGCCTGAGGTTTCTAACCTTACGTGACAGAACGTAAGCGTCTAAATCTTGCTGTTGGACGATGTAACCGGTGGGAATGTCGATCTCTACGACAGCCATACCCGAAGACTGACTTTCGTTGGTCAGCAACCACCTAGGGGAAAAAAAAATTAAGGTCATCGACGAAAAGATTTCAAGAGATTTTTGACTCGAGAGAATAACGGCCGATGTAGACGTCAGGTTTCTGCTTGTCTGGGAGCCGTAGTCTGACCGCCGACTCATCGCAGCCCCTCTTTGTGACAAAAGGGGGTTTTCTCCGGAGATCTAACATTATGAATTTGCTCCTGTTTTTAACTGTGCACGTGCGTATGCGACACACCTTTTCAAATTGTGTATTTAGGAACCGGTGATTCCATTTTCTCCCGCAGCGGGAACGCTGGGTGAAAATGGTCCACTAGATGGCCGCTGATGCATGTGCGGTACCCCATAAAAGCAAGGCCTTTAGGCAAACGGACGGTTGTTTCCTGCTAAAATCGACGGGCGCTGACCTGACGTCTGCAACGGGCCTAAAAACAGCAGATCCACATTACTTACCGTTGGCAAGATCGGATTAGAAGATGAGACGAATTTCTGCCTCTGAAGAACACATCGGGCGTGAGGGAGAAAGCTCTTATTGGTGGATTAGTCTGATATTTCCTCACATCCACATGATATTGTACGGAAAGCTGGACAACGGCCATTCCTGCACCTTTGCCCAATACATCTACCGAACCCCACGCATTTGGAATCTAGATCAGAAAATATTTCATATAAGACAACCTGAATGATAAAAACTTTGCCAAGACGAGTGCATTTAATATACTAACCTGGATCTTTTGCAAACTAGCCATCGTCGATCCTTTAACCTGGAATGTCTTTTCAAACCCTGGTACGGCAGAGGGTTTCACCGTAACAGTGAGATCGGTGATTTCGCGAATTCGGCTTCGAACCGTATACTCCATAAGACCTTGTATAGCAATTAATGTGTCCTAAATAATTTGAGACGTACATTTTTTAATATTTAAAGCTTATTTTTAGAAAAGGGAAAAGAAAAAGCGTCCAGCTGGCATACCTGAGTGGATGCCCAACCACCGTCCGTTAGACGCTGATAATTGAGCCATTGCACAATGTTCTCCTGAAGCAACGCCTGCCGTTCAACGAACGTGAGTAGGGCGTAGGCCGTCGTCTCGATGTTACTGGCATCGTAGTTAAACGGAAGGCGAGCCTGGAGGAACTGCCGTTCGCTCTGCCGAGCGTAATCCGGTCCCGGAGTGGCCTCTTGTCCCCAATACATCATTCCATCTGTATGGACAATTTGTAACGGTTAAATAAATCTTACTGAAGAACTTAAGATGCACCTAAGAAAAATGTGGGACAATACTGACCAACATCTCTACTTTTAGAGCTTAGCATGTTGAAGGCTTCCTCGCCGAAAGGGCTGCCTGCCAAAGTCAACGCATACGCGGTGATGGCCAATTCGAACGGGTCTTTGAAATCGCCGATGATAGACAACATGCGTTCTAGATATGTCAGCGCCAAAATACGGGCGTTTGCGGCACGGGAACCGGTATCCTAGAGGAGATAATACAGAGTTAAACATGACACAGAGTTTACGTTCCAGATTTGAAAGCAAATACAAATTCGCAGATACTTACTCCCGGAAGATCGCGAACTTGTAAGAGTGTAATTAAAACGTGCGCGGTGAGGGATATGTTTCGGAAACGAACCGGATCGTTCGGACGATCGGACTGTAGAGAAAGAGCGTAAAAACCACAATTAATAACCGTCGGCAAAAAATTGCTGTCAAAAATCGCATCGAGTAAACATACCGTGAGATTCATCTTTCGATCATACGCATACATGCTCGTTTCGTAGAAAGCACCGTACGGCGTTTGGTACTGAAGCAACCAATCGATGGAACTCGTGATTACTTTCGGGTCGATGTATAAGAAAAATTCCCACTCGTTGAAATTGGCTTCATGAAACACGCGAGCGCAAAACGCAGTCAGCCTGAATCGTAATAAGATTAGATGATGAGATAAATCTGATAATAAATATTCCACGGGTCGGTGATCTATAAAAATCTTACCAGACGCTGGGCATGCTGTTCCATCGAAACGGCTTGAAAGAACCATCTCGAGATTGGTAGCTCATTTGCCGTGCGTAAGCTATAAGGCCAGGAAATTAATTAATACTCATGTACGAGAAAAAGCGAACGAATCGGATTTAATTGCGAAGCCTACGAACCTTTGTTAAGATGGTGGAAAGCCTGTTTGTCCAAATCGGGACGTCTCTGATTTGTAATACGCATGTATTTGATGGTTTGAAGATTAACGGCAAAGGTAAACATGTTATTCTCCCCCGATCCTCCTGGTAAACGCAGAAGGTTTGTGCAATTCACTGGCATGTAGGGAAAAGCGGGCCCCACCACATCACCTACAAACGACACAAAATCAGTAAGCACATCTCGATGCAAGCATAAAATCGTTAAAAAAAATCGTAGCATATTTACCAAACACTGATATCCAAGCTCTGTTTGATCCGAAGACGTAGTAACGATCCTTCTGATATGTGATAATCGGCGTTTCAGTCAGATTCACATCCAAAAACTTGATCATGTAGGCATGATTACTAAGATCCAAGAATGTCGAAGCGTGCCTATATTGAGGAATGCCGTCTGCCTGCAAACATACGTGCGAGTACGGTTCATCAGATACCAGTCTGTCAAATGCGTGAAGTACTCATAAGATAAGTGAATAAAAGACAAAAGTCCACTCACGTCGACGTTCATTTGTTTCGTAACAGAATATTTTCCAACAGGCGTGACAGCTTGGACGGTAACGTTGATATCGCCCAGACGGGTCGGAACAATGGGAAAGTAAACGGTTTCGGTAGATTGGGCAAACAGCTAGAGAGCGCAAAACAATTATAAGAAATGAGAAAATGCGGTCGAACGACAACCGCAATTATAGCAAGGGAATCTGCACTAACCCAAATGAGATGTTGGTGCTCGCCGGTAGTTGTTTCGGCAAAATAGGCATAAACAATGCCGTCTTGACCGACGTGAACAAACTTGTAATCCGGGGAATTGGCCAGGACTACCATAACCTGGAGATTTTCGGATATAAAGTTGAACAGCGATATACGAATTCCGACTTGTTCTCCTTGCATGCACTTGCCGGGCATTTCGACGGTCATATAAAATGGACGGGCGCCGGCATACTGCAAAAATTACATTTACAATGAGCGTGTTTGTTCGATCGAGATCGTAAGTCGCACCGATGCCAACGCTTTACCTGAATCGGTTTTGGAGTCATTCCGAATCCTTTTGATTTACTCATGCTGAATGAATTCACGACCCAATAGGCAGGTCGCTCTGGTACAGAAATATTAAAAATGTGGTGTCCGAGAGGTCTAAAATAGGATAAAAAGCCAGAAGTTGGATACGTACATCAGGCCAAACAAATGCGCTCGATAAAAGCTAATACGAGTCTTACTAACCCGATATTGAAGTCGTCCCAAAGCCAATTATTCATGTATAACCTCTCGAACCTATTCCTTCGATTCAAGTGCCAAGTTTTCATATCCATTTGATTTATAACGGGGCCTAAGACGATAAACGTTAGAATAAATACGTTAAAAACTAATTAATTATGGAGCATTTAAACCGAGACGGCGATGACTCACAGTTAGATTCGTCAGACCCATCTTGGCAATCTTTTATTCCGTTGCAACGCTTTGATCTGTCGTAACAGAGCCCGTTTAAGCACGACAAAGCACCAAATCTTTCATCGCATCTTACTACACGAGAAATTGCAAAAAACCGTTAGAAACAATTTTAAAATTGAACACATTTTAATAAATCGAATCGCACCTGGAACCCTGGTGATGTTTGCATCGGTAAAGACGACGAGGCCTGCATACTGAAATCACAACGAATGGTTTTATTTAATAGTTATTTAACAGATTCGTACAATCTGCCAAAACGGAAATGGACCAACTTTCGATAGCATACCTCGAATGTTCGGTTTGCATCAATGCCGTAAGATGTCGAAGGAAAATAAACGAGTCTGTCTGCTTCTCCTTGCCGTGAACGCCAGACAAATTGTGACGTGCCGTTTACGTCTGGTTCAAAACTATCCATCTGAATGAGGACATCGGAGGTGGTCAACTCATTGCCCGCCTGCATTGAGTACATATCTCGATCCATGGCAGAGATGCCTACGTAGGCACCGGGTTCACCCCATACGACAACTTCGATATTATCTCCTTGTTTTTCTTTGAAGTTGTTCAAAGTCACGTTAAACTGCAAAATCGATTATAAAATCCGCGTTACAAACACATACATCTACCAACTACGCTACGATAGAAGGGCATCGCACCTTATTTCTCGAGATGCCGTTGACTGGAAAAGTAAGACTGTCGGACACAACTTCGCCATCCGGCGCAACGTGGTAAACGACGATAGAGGTGCTAGGCGCCATTTCGGCAGATAAGGCAACCGCGAATGTTTTAATGCTGGAAGCCACCGTCTCGGTACCGCCGTAAATAATCATTCCCTTCGAAAGCATCTGATTATGTAAATACGACAACACGAGTTAGATAAGTAAACGACATCAAATCATTTGCATTTCGTTCATTTGAAAATTTAAATTACCACGTAGGAAAACTCTTCTATGTAAAAATCCGCTCTGACGTGGAATATGACGTACTCTCCAACTTTAGCGTTTGTCGTGCTCGTCGACACGCTGAGGTGGTGATTTCGAGGTGCATATTGAGCCATGACCAGCATTTCCGTTTTTACAACCTCGCGACCATCTTGGTATTGCGCCTTTGTATAAAAAAAACAAATTTGCTCGATTAACTAAGGCATGTAGGGCAAAGAAAAGAAACCAAAACTTCTGTTAAGAAAAAGTAAAGCTGACCTGCAGCAATAAGTATTTGATATTTTTTAGCTGATTCTTGTCGATACCCCGTTCGGACATCAAATCTAGTTCTACTTCGAATATTCCCGGCTGGGTGACCATCGGCTGGATGGTACGCGGTTCGAGTCGCAGCTGTTGATCATTCAGGTAAATAATTGTGGGATTCACTTGCAATAGCTGAAACTGTTGTAGCTCCACGGGAAGCGGAGAGTTGTCGTAGTAAGAGACAGCAGCCTGAAAACAATTTGGTTTTAGGCACACGATTTTGGGAAGAATGTGAACCTAGAAGATTTTTAAACTCACGTAGGCCTTAAATGGTGAAGATGGTATTAAAACTTGAGGTTGCTTGCCGAGGAATTGCAATTTCACCGAACTGTTAAATATAATAGCCGTGGAATATCCCTCGATGACTTCGTCGTAAAAAGGGTCGCCTACAATGGCGGTAATTTTAATTTCCATTCCATCTAGTTGAGGCACCAAGGCTTCCAGTTCGTACATTGGAAAGTAGAAGTGGTAATGTCCGTGAAACTAATCAAAAATAACATAAAACATGACTATCAAACGATCATTGACTAACCGATAAATGCAACGGACAAAATGTGCAAAGTAACACTTACAAATGGAATATATCTTTCCACGGCAGGTTGAGAACTCTGCGATCTATAAGATGGACGGGTTGGCCGCAGAGTGGCTCGTAGAGTTAGATTTGCCCTAACAGGCGCACCGCTCGTATAACTAAAAAACATTTGTAAATTTTAGCATTGACAAATTTGAATTAAAAAATAGACATGCAGCGACCTGTAATCACCGCGACAAAACTTACTTAGCCTCGATGCTGCCGTGAATGAATTCATCGGTGTCCATCGCAAACGCCGACATGCTTACGTTAACCTCGAACCTGGTTTGGACTTGAAAACAAAAGCAACTTTATATTATTATTTATCCCCGAGAAAGCTCGTTGCTGGAACAGAATATACAAACTAAACTTACAATATTCCTCCACCAAAAAATCCCTCTCTTCAACCTGGCCTTGAGCAACGACCCTGATTTTCCACGTTCCCGTAACCACTTGGTCAGCCAGAGCATAATCCAAACTAACAGCACCTAATGAAAATTGGCAACATTAAGCTTATAAATTTCACATTGGTTCATTTTAATAGAAATGAGAATATGCTCGAGCATAGTTTCTGATGTGCGTACCAATATTGGTCTGTCTGGAGAGCCACCTTCGCATCACATAACCGTTCGGATCAACCATAAAGACGTCGACAGGATCATCAAAGGCTTGCAGCGCCGTGTTAATTGGAATTGTACGAAACTTAACTGTAAATCACAACATTTCAATCGGTTATTCTTGCACCAAATTACGTACAACCTCAAGACTGCGCCACACTCCTAGGCGAGTACCTGACACACTACTACTAAGAAATTGGCGAGTAACCACTCGGAACTCGCCGAATACCGCATGTGTGGCGCAGCCTTCAAGCGTGCATCTACGAAACTAAGGGGTTTAGGCATTTAGAAACTTACCAATCTGCCCTTGTTTGTAAACTGGTTTGTCCATTTGAATGAGTATAGTCATAGAACGTTGCGAGAATTCTAGGACCGTTTCATTAATAAACACCAGCCCCCCTAAGGCATCGTCGTAATTTCCTTGTACTTTGAGGCGATAGATGCCATGGACGCTCGTGGCCGGCACCTTTATCATAAGCGTGTCCGGGATCCTCTTCCTGACGCTTTTCTGGTCTGAGCCCAGCTCAACGCCATCCCTCTGAATGGACGCTCTGACCGTAACAGAATGATCAGCTTTCAAAACATTAACTTCAACTTTGTAGACATGGCCTGGCCGCACACGTTTCGAAGCAACTATGAAGTAGGTCCTAAACAACAACAAAAGTAAAACCTTGTCATAAAAAAATACTCTACTATGGATTTTCTGAGACAATCCATGGCCAGTGTTATCTTTTATGAATAAATTTTGGGCACTTCCAAGTAAGATGGCATTTACGCTTCATAAATTATGCGCATTTAATAAACATTAGCAAATTCACTAAGCAAACCATGAAGAGGGAAGCGGAGCAACTTACGGTTCCTTCCTAAACAGCACTTGGTTTGTGGTCGGATCAAATAATAGCCTCGGTTGATTCTGAGGTAAAAGCTCGTTTTGCCTATAATCGTTTTGGAAATTCGGCGGCTGTTGAAAGGGCGGCCTATTCTGTGCCCTTGTGGCAGTCACGAAAATCAAGCAGAGCAGTCCAACCTGCCACATTCTAACATTACCTGCAATGAAAAATTTGAAAAACAACTGTCATTACAACTTTCTTCTAGAAAGATAAGGTTGGTCGCGCAACTGAAACAGCTAAAAGTGTTTACACATGCATTTCATACTAAGTTGGTTTAATGGTAAAGGTTGACTGTCCCCGAAGACATCTCGTATCTCAACAAAGAGACTCGTAAATGATCATTCACCTTATGCTCTCGAGTTATATTTAATCGGGCATTAAATTAAGAACTCTCAAGTCAAACTTTCAAGTGGGTAACATAAATCTAAGTCAACTCGCTTTTAAGTTCTGACCCCGTCATACATTTTAATAACATGCCTCGCACTGAATGAATCTTAAAAATCTCGTTTAACTTCCACTATGTCAATGTACACTTTGTAGCTAATTAATGGCATTAATATCCCTATTAATTTAATAACGAGCACATGTGGCCATGAGCATAGTAATAAATCATGCAATTTGAACAAATCGAGTGCCGGATGATCTTCCGGCTAGATAATAGTGAATACCATGGACGCAAATGAAGTGAGATCACACACACCTTATTAAACATAACAAAGTTAAGACAATGTGTTATCGTAGCTGGTGCATGCAGTTTTTCCAGCAAGGCCGCATAAATGGGGGAAATCGTTTCCGTCCCCCCAAAATATAAGAAAATTGACAAATTTTAACCCAAATCGGCTAAAGTGTAAATTTTCTACTCTAGAAATGGAATTTTTCTGCATTAAAAGTGCGATTTTTCTTAGGTATTAATGCAATTTCTATTTCACATGGGCAAATTCTCTCGGCTCTGCATAATTCTGGCGATCCTATGGCCAAAATAGTCTACCCCATTCTCCCCTCCCTCCCAAAATGAGGTGACAAATACAGCCTTGGTTTCCAGTGTTTGTCTCGCAAATAAGATGAACAGCCCTGGAATAACCATTGCAGCCTGACTGACAGTCAGCCAGATTGCCACATACCCGGCATTGTCCATGGCAACACTCGCTGTTAGCATAAAGTAGTAAAAGTGGTTGATTCTCATCAAAATAATGGCATGATTATTGTTGGGATGACTGGAAAGTGTCATCGGCTGACAGCAGTCACGCTCTGGCATCCAAAAATAAGGGATGCACGACCTTGCCACGATGTCGTCAAAAGGAACTTTTGTGTTTTTATCTCGTTGGTGCTTCTCCTCTTAGCCGCTCCAGTTCAATTTCAATTTCATCAGAAAAATGGGCGTCTGAGCAGAGAGAAGATGAGATTTTTAATCTGTTTACGCTATCGATTGACACGCGGCGAACATGTGGCTGCCAGAGATTGTCCTTAGGAGGGAATTTGCATTATGCACAAATAACAGCAAAAACTTGTTATTTCGATCTCTGTCAAAAAACGGCTCAGGTTTTATTCGAGTAAATTTGAAAACGCGTTTGATTTCAATTTGAGCTTCAGCTGATGTTTTGAAAATGGGAAAATGCATCTCTTCAAATCGTACTTATAGCTTAAAAGCATCCAATGATTTAGCCAGACTGAATTTGGCTAAACGGAAATTTAGATAATCAGATTTGAACTGAACGACTCTGGAAACATCGAAGAATATAGTAGATTTGGATCCTGGGAAATGACGATTAAAATATGATTTTACACTAGGCACCAATCAGAATTACAAAAACGTGCAGTCAGGTTTCAAGAATCATGTTGGCTTCGTGAGTGGATATTGGTCACTCCAATTAGAACACTGGGATTTAATCTTGAGGGTCCAATTAATGAAAGTAGTAATTGATTTTTAACATTCGCACGGAGAATTTAGAGAAGCTGCGGCAGAAAACAGTTGAAACACACGGGCACACGCTTAATTCGCAATAACGTTAGCACTTTTTTTTGTTAAGTTTGACTATACAGTAGAACCTGTCTAAAAGCATACTCTTGGGACCGGTGAAAAATACGCTTTTAGACAGGTTCATCAGCAGACATGCGTACATACAGCTGGTAAATAGGGAATTTCCCCTCACACGACAATGACAGATTCTGTCCATACAGCCCTGTGCCAATACAAAAAGGATCATCCAAGTGCTTCACACAAGGAACTCATACAGTGGCTTGAGGAAAATCACAAAAAGCCACTATAACTAGAAGACTAAAGAAGTCAACAGAGCATCCAGCCAAATCTGACAACACAAACCTCAATGTTAAATATCTAAGGACCGTCAGATATCCAGCTATGGAGTCTGTACTTATGAGTGGTTCAATGCCAACCAGGAACGTGTCAATCTAAGTGGTAACTTCATCTGAAAAGAGCAGTTTTTTGCAGTTCCATTGTTGATATTCCCTTCTAAAACCATTGGGACCAATACAAATTATTCATTATTACTTTAGGTAGGTTTTATTCATGTATATACGGGTCCCAAGTCGGAACTGGGACATTTTATGCTTTTAGAGGTTTTATTTACACAGGATGCATTTAAACAGGTTCTCCTGTAATAAGAAAGTAGGATGCAAATGGAATCAAGGACAGAATGAATTTACTAAGCACAGTTTAAATATGCAACAGTTATTTTTTATGTATACTATTACCCCAGAATCACATCAAAGTTTCATGCATCGCCAATTTCGACACCAACCCTGAAACTTTGCGCAAAGGACTGCAGAACCAAAAAGTTGTCTTTAACTCTTCAGTTGGTTAAAGCATGGATGACATAATGTAAATTCTTCGAGACAAAGTAACGGACAATCTCATCAAAAACTACGAAGACTAGGCCGGTGATAACAGCCTTCCCCTTTCATCCAAATTTAAAATATTCACTTCAGTGTGAATTTCCCACTGTGTAGCCACAGTTTGGCCGATGGAATCAAAAACGTAATCCCCAACGAGTCTTTACACGGTCACTTTGAGAAAGGTTTAATTGCCACGAATAATCCGGCACGTTGTATTTCGTGCTGATAATGCATTCTGCATTCAAACAAGCAATTACGCCAGTTTAATTGTCGGCGATTAATTGCACGTTGCACGAATTCACCGACACATACATCCTAGCGAGAGATTACCTGATCCTAGAAAACGAGCAGAATGGATTTGGGGTCCTTAGACAGAAATCCGGGTGCCACCGATACATTATCAGGGTGCATTTTTGGACCGCATTTTTGTGCCCCAAATCCTCGCCTGGGAGATTTCGATCCAGTGTCTGCTGCATTCGGGAGAGAGGGGAAATTTGGCAAAGAGCCACGTTATCAAACCCTGTGAAACCAACAAAACGTCAACAACATTAAATTCCATAAAGGAAGCCGGGGGAACAAAAGCCTGTAGAGACTGAATAAGGATGGCAATTGATATGGCACAAAAAGCAATGACCCAAACGAGCGAAATGGATGAAGGAAAGGGACATTCGCAAATAATCACTCGCAACCAGAGATGCATTTGAACAACACCAACCGACTACAATTGACATGTATGGTCATTCGCTCAAATTGCTCGTAATACTCCAGATGTGGGGAAATAAATGCGGAAAGATTTACTACTAAATGTACTAAATGTCCGGGCAATATGGCAGAGTAAACACCACAAAAATGCGTAACAAAAAAAATCGTAAGTTTTTTTTGTTTTTTAATCAAAGTAAATCCAATTTTGCACAAATATAGGCAAGAAACGTATGAACAAAACAGCTATTTCAATTTGTACTCAAAAGCGTCCTCCGTCCGCTGCAACACATGTCCGGATTTCATTGGGCAATTGACGAGTCGATTCCTATTTGATGAAGTTCATCCCAAGCGTCCAGAATTCGGCGTCTTAACTCTTTCACATGACGAATCTTTGTTCAGTACACTTTTTGCACCAAATTCCCCAGGTGGAATTATCTTGGGGGTTCAAATCGGGACTATTTGGTGGTCAAAGGGTA
This sequence comes from Ophyiulus pilosus, assembly GCA_033995625.1. Taxonomy (NCBI): domain Eukaryota; kingdom Metazoa; phylum Arthropoda; class Diplopoda; order Julida; family Julidae; genus Ophyiulus; species Ophyiulus pilosus. The sequence continues at coordinate 61,969 of JAUJYV010000190.1, forward strand.
GGTGCTAGAAAATATAGTCTATCGATGGACAAGTTGAACAGTTTCTCGAGCGGTGTTTGCTCTTGCTGGAACTTAAACAAATCCGAGGGCAGGAGGAATGTCTCGATAGTAGCCCCCGTTCATCTTAACTCCAGGCTCAAGAAAATTAATGCGAGTGTGTCCCAGAATTGAAACACCGACTAAAACCACGATGGACTTGTTGAAACGAGATTTTAATTGCAGGAACTGTCATTATCAAGTCCCCGCTTTTGCAGCGGATGGAGGGCACTTTGAGTACAAATTGAAATAGCTGTTTGGAGCGTACGTTTCTTGCCTATATTTGTGCAAAATTGGATTTTCTTTGATTAAAAAACAAAAAAGTTACAAATTTATGAAAAAAATCCCACTTTTTGTGTAACCACCCTGTATAATTATAATTAATAATTCATGCGTATTTATGAATATTTGCACACAGCAATGTGAGCAAACACACTCCAAAGTTTACAATTCAACTCGTATCTTTAATTATTGTACCGCTTCGGATAATGTAATGAGCGTAACAGTGAATATGTACTATACGAAAGCCAGAGGATTTAATTAGGCGTCCATGATTTATGTTTTCATCCAAGGGTTATTTGCCCTAGGTTTATTATAAATACGTGGTTTCATTAGAGACGAAGGTTTTCTCAGAGCATTAATGACCATCGTTACCAATCCAGATCAGTGCTTAAATTCATTAACATGAACCCAAATCAAACACTTCATTAAATGTGGTTGATGGGCTGAATGCATAACCACTTAACAACCTCTCCAGATTATTAGCAAAGATTTCAATAAAGCATCGCTTCAAATCTCGTCTCTCGTAATATGCAAAACTGAAACCGTTACCAACATCCTAAAGAATGGCATTAGGAATGGCCGAAGGGAACAAGAGGGAGGGGGAAATCCCTCGCACCCCACTAAATGCTGGAATACTGTTTGGGAAAGCTGAAAATGAGCAACCTATGGCCTATCGACAAATTGGATAACAGTGTCCGACTGTCAGTTCATAAATATTCCGTCTCCTCTATAGACATTAGGACATTGATTGTCCATCCAGAGTCTTTTTGAAAGCAATCGTCAGGGTGAGGACAATAAACTTCAATAAACCCCAGAGCCAAACGTGGTTCTTGGACTCCATCATTGGGTGGCAACCCAAAATGACATCTCTGGTATTGGCATACAGACAAAGGAGATGGTAGCATCACCGCGGCTTTTGTCATCGAGGTACACTGTGAGTCATAAAAAAGTAGAACCCAATAAAAAATCACAACTTGGTGAAAAATGCTTCGATTTAAATAAAATTGTGCACTTGCATAGAACAATAGTGTAGGAACAAAAATGAATTATATAAAATGTGGGGAAAATTTTCTCCGGTTTGCTTTCCACAAGCCCGGAGTCTAACGTGCCATTCTTTGATTGACCAATCGATTATATGCTGGTCGAGTTCAATCCAAGTTTTCTTATATAAGTGCCAAATTTCATTTAAATCGAAGCCTTTTTCACCTAGTTGTGATTTTTTATTGGGTTCTACTTTTTTATGACTCACAATGTACAAGTTCATAACAAAGAAGTTTTCTTGCCTGCCATTTTCAAAAACGGTGACAATCGTATTGACAATTGTTTGGTTATTCACTCCGTGTTAGTGATCAGTACGAACTTTGCCAAATAATGGAGGGACCATGGAGACATTCGATCACCTGGAGAAAGCGATGATTGCCTTGGCAATAGGTTGTCCAGTTGGGTCTAAAGTATAAGAAAAGGTTTTTGCATGAAAGAAAAAAGGGAAAGGTTGGGACTCAGAAGAGTCGATAAAAACAAGAAAATCAATAGCAGAAGCAAGACATCAGCTTTAATTCCTATTTTGATTTGCTTTTCCTGAATGCAGTATATTCTGCGATGTTATATCGAGCCGACTTAACTCCAGAAATCAAAATCTAAAAAAAATCAAACTAAGCTGAAAATCCGGTGAAGGGAACAAAGTTTGTGAGGAACAGAACCAAATAAAGGTCTGAATAGTTTGGTATTTTCATTTCAACAAGTATGATGACGTGAAACGTAATCATTGAAAGTGGATTTTATCTAGAAATCGTAATTCATACATGGAAAAGTTGGATTAAAAATCAATCCATCCTTTTATAGAAACGGCCCAAACATTCTTGATGCATAAAATAAATTACAGATATACCATTTCCCATAATTCTAGATAGGGTGGATTCGCCAAAAAGCTATCGGCTAATGAAATCTTATGCAAACTGATTGAAAATCTTGGCAGCTTGCACACACAAAAAGCGACAATCAATAAATATACTGGACAACTATTCTATCATGACCATGAATCCTATCACATCTAACCATATTGACAACGAGGTCAGACCGAGAATTTCAATTAAAAATGACAAGGTTTTGAACCTAGATTGGTGGGCTTACGTCAACAATGTCTTCATTTAAAGCATAAATAGACGTCTGAGAAAAGCTAGCGGGCCCAAGATAATTTCATGTCTTGCCCGTCGTCAACGAGTCGAGCCTGAAGGAAAACATAATCAATATCGTGCCTCACCTACCGAATAAACGTACTTATAAGACATATTTATAGATTTCCACTAAGGTTTTGACAGCAAAAAATGAACGGGCATTCAACCGAACGACCGACAAAAAAACTGAAACTGTTCAACCTCTAGATGCAAAAGCAACGAACTAATGCTCAAATTTGTTTGGAACAATCATATCGTCATAAGGGCGATCAATCATGGTTGTAAATGTCATACATTTAGCACGAGCCCATACATGGTGGATATTGCAAACGACAAAATGGAAAGATTCTATCCCCTTTCCTAATTTAATTATAGTCAACAATGATCGAATTATGAGAATAATTTATTAAAGCATTAAGAAGTGAAGAGAATTTAATTCCTTTTTTTAATATTTGGAAAAACAAAGAACAGAACTTTCAAAAGCGCGAGACCAAAAACAGCATGCACATGTTCTAAAAATGAACGTGACTTGTGACGTCACATGTCTTTGCGCGTAGATAACTTATACAGATGCACATTTTTATGTTTCTCATCTATGGCACTTCATAAAAAAGCCATCCAAGCCCCAACCCTCGTGACATCTGAAGGGAATTTCATTTAGAAAATAAGAGTAAACCTATCCTTAAAAAAAAAACGTAGTTGGTGTGCCGTTCAAATTTGTACCACCTTGGGTGTGTGCCAGAGTTGAAAAACACGTTGGCAATCCAATAATTCCATTCCCAGCAACGTGAGGAAAATTTTTGGTCTAAAATAGCTAGCTATTAACCCGTGACCCTTCCATTGTTGTCCATATGTCCATTTTCAGTTCCCCATCTATTTAGTGTCCCTCTCCAGCATTCTCCCCAAATCCAATAACTCTTCAGGATCAGCTTGCGTTCCCTTTATGCTTAATTTGGTCATCCAGAGGTTATTGAAATTTGGGTCACTATACGAACACGATTGAGCCCCTAGGACTGCAAAAACACAGTGGAGGGGTCAGGGGCAGATGGGTTTTACCCTATGATCCAGGTGGAAAAAAAACAAAAAGCTGACGTATTACATCAAAAAATAAATTGAAGCCTACTCGTGAAAGGTCCTTGATTCTCCGAATTCTCCAGAGTTTATGCTGAAGAAGATTGACCATTTATCCCTCGAGAACGGCTTAATTTTTCTTAGAATTTAATGATTATATATATACAGGGTGGACCAGAATTCCTCGTCACCCCACTTCTTTTTTTCTTAAATCTTATAGTTATGAAAATTCTGTTAATGCAGTTAAATAGGAAGTCATGTGTGCTCTAAAAGTTATATGGATTTCCGTGAACAAATGGTCATAGTTAAAATCTAACAACATCAGTGGATAGAGCACACGTGACTTCCTATTTAACTGCATTACCAGAATTTTCATAACTATTAGATTTAAGAAGAAAAAAAAGTGGGGTGGTTAGGATTTCAGGTTCACCCTGTATATGCAAAGTGGATTTCTCTTTTTGAGGGAGGGAGGAGGGCCTTTACTTATATATCACCTATATTGAATTACTAAAACCATTCTGACCCAATCTTGGAATTCAATCCTCGTGGAATTTCGGATTCAAAAATACCTTGCGTACATAACAACGAATAACTCGGTTGAAATTCCGAGGAACGACCCGATTCTAACATTTCACAAACGTTGTCAAAAAGAGGAAAGAATTTCACCATCTATTATGACACACTTTGTGCACGAATATGAAAATGTTGGGAGAGACGATTGCAGTTATAAATGGCGACATGTTATCTCAATTATGAAAATATTTTTATAGGCTCCTCGACTCCAATAAATGTCCCACAGACACGGAGGATTTATGCACCAGATCCGAAATCGCATCGCGAGAAAATGATTTGTAGTACAACTCATACATACAAGTATTTTTTTTTTTGCGGAAGTAAAAACGGCGTCTTCTGAAATCTGAATCTCTTGTTGGAGTAAGTATCCTATTATAATGAGCTCAATTAAAATAAAAAAAATAAACCGCAACAGCTGGGGCCAGTGACAGAAATGGATAGCTTCAAACCACGAAAAAGACAACATGTCCCACCGATGATCCGTGTAGACCCAGGACCAAAATCCACTCAAAACATCTGTCATCACATCCCACACACGAGTTTAAGTTTTCAATTTCCCCCCAGTTATTCAACACTCCCATGCATTTCCAGCTTTGAGGACCCTTGGCCACCCGCATTTCCCTGGTATACAGGAACAAATTCAACGACTAGTTAGCTGTCTACAAAATCATGTTTCTAGTAAATCTACTTCCCTCTGAAAGCGACGAAGGGTGTCCATTCAAATTGTGTAAAAGCTGCACATCGCCTCTAATTACACGATAACATATTTTTGATGGAGAAATTGTGAGCTTTATTTGCATAATTCGCGGCACTCGTCGAGTTTAATCATTCAGTTATTCAATTAAGGCGCTTTGCAGGTAGAGTTCTGGCTTACATTACGTTATATACCTAAGGCTAGCTTCAGATAATCATGTCATGCAGACATCGTAAACGACTAGAAAGAAATTGATGTGTTGTACATGGATAGTTGGTGTGTATTTCTAACTAAATCTCAAAAGGCTAGATTTTGAACACGGTGCTTCATTTGGCCGTAAAACTAAACAACCATAACACGCGAGAGAAAGAAATTTCCATTAGTTTTTAATTTATTTCATTGAAGAAAGTAAAAGCAGCAGCAGAAATGAAGATTCAAATACCTCCAGCGCTCCATTAAAAAAAAGAAAGGCTTAGGAAAGCAAAAAACCAAACCAAAAGCATTATCGTTGATAATCCGCAGAGCATGTCCAAGAATCCCTTGCTCGACTTTTAAAAAATAAACACGGCTCTGGACGATTTAAGGGTTTTTAATGGAGTTTAAAGAGTTCTCAACGCCAAAAATATAGACCCAACTTCTTGTAGATAAAAAGCCAGAGTTCCACTCGAGAAATCATTGCCAAAAAAACGGGATGAAGAGCGCTTTGTTGGGTATAAAAAAAGCCTGTGGGGATCCTGAAAATCCAAACAGACACGCGACCCTACCCCACTTTATCCCCCCACGCACGTGGCAGAGGGGACACATGAGTCCGGGCGAAAAATCCATATAGATGACGAGCAGGGAAAATATGAAAATTATCGTGGCTAATCATAACAGCCGTTATTTATCGACTGCACTTCGGTTCCCAAATTGCAGAGTTTGACAACAATTACGAACGAACATCGCAGATTTGGCTGGAGTGTAAAATTCAATGGGACCGCCGATCCTAATTGACCGAGATTCGTCGTGGAAAAAAATTAATTATGCTGGAACGAGGTTCAATTTAAATTAACACGCGATGTATGGACGCGCATATAGGACGTCACTAACACCATGCTGTTGTCAACGTGTCCAAATCTGCACAAATCGATTGAAAACGTCATTTCTAGGAATGCATCCAATGTGGGGACATAAGCACGCCATCATTAAAATAGGGGATCGACAACTGCAATGACCCCAATTCTTTAATTTAATTGTCTTTTATATAGATTTTTAAAACCTTCTCGAATTATTTGTCACGGACTGACGTTAGCGGGCATATGAGATTAGCGCAGGAAATTGTACGGAGCCTCGTGAAGGCTCAAAGGGCACCCAAAAGTATTTTTCACAGATTAATGTCCCAACACCATCGAAATGCTCGTTTTTCCCATAGCTAGCGAAAAATTTCAAGATGCGCATGCGTACTTGTGCCATCGTGCCTTTCCGCTGAGCGGATAACCACGCCCATATGGCGGAACGAGCGCAAAAAACAAACACGTGCATTGAAATCTCGAAGGTAAGGTTGCATTAAATTAAATGAAAAAACTCGTGATAATTATATAAAAAACAAATGTAAATGTAAAATATGAAGGCGAATGGATTGCGAAATTTTATATTTAATTCATTATTGTGTGGAAATTATTAATCCAATATTTTCCAGGTTGTGAGAACCCTGTGGATGTTCATCTTGTATCTCCAACACTCGATTCGTTTTTAATGGCCCTATAGCATTTGAAAAAGATATTTCCCCTGAGAAAGAACAACTGGCTTTGCTGTCAATTGTTGTATACAAAATTGTTCTTAATATTCCTCTATTCATTAAAATAAGGATATTTCCTTCAGCATTCTATAAAGACCAATAGAATATGGCACAACGTTGTGCAGGCGGGTTCACAACTTCACGTCTATCCGGTAGGCGTAATTTACATCCAGGTGTCGAGGTGAATAAAGCACAACAACCATAACCACCTACATACACGTAGGTATACTTCGTATTCGTAATAGTTAATTGCAAACACAGGGGGAGAGATCCAAAAAAAACTAAGCAATTTGGCACTGAACTGACGATTCTGGACAGATGGAAGCCAAAGTGTCAAAGGCCCAGAAGCAGATTTCAGCAAAATGAACGAGATAGACGATGAAACGACCACTGCAGCATCCAATAGGGCATCCGAATGAAGACTGTTAAAAGCGACCTTTCAAGTACCGAGTTCCGCCTTCCTGGTAAATGAAGATTGAGGCCTTTCTCAGAAACAGCCGCAATATGCAAGACTCCATCAGACTCCAGCTTTGCAGTTTAAATTCGGTTCATAGCCACACAGACTACCAACAAGCTCGAAAGAGTGAACCTAATTCTTCCGAAAACACGAGTTCCTAAACGTAACAGAGCGGCTCTAACTACAACTTTATAATCTACGTTTCAATGACTTTTAGTTTTTACGAGTGTTTTGCATGAAGGAGATTAGAAAGAAGCTAAAACTCCACCATTCCAAGTAATGAAAATTCGTTGGGCCATGGTTGAAAAGCAGATTCATTTAAGTAAATTTCTGATTTGCATCAGATTCGGGGCTGGCAAAAGATTATTCCAATTTTACATAATATGAAAAAAGTTGACTCTATAGATACACCGAGAGGCTACACTGCATATTGTTCCTAATAATTTTTAAAATGCCTTTTATGCAAATTACATAAGTGATAAACATAAGCAAAATAACTAATTTTGAAATAGCACCCTAAGTAAAAATTGTTAAACGCCTGACTTTCTGCTCCTAATTTCTAACCCAGTGTAATCTAGTGCCATCAATAAATGTACAATTTTAAAATTCTTGGTAAACGCCAATGCGTTATCTTTAAATAAACATTGTAGGTACATTAAAGGATATTTTATATATAAATTGGCAACTCAACTAATTGCCAACGCTGATTGGTGACATAAAACCAACGATTGGCAGCTCTACTATTTATTGTGTACTTGGGGAATTGAAAATCATAATCGTTTGACGATGTATTTTCGCCATTTTGAACACATATATAACGACGTTATTGAAAGCCAAAGCCAAGTCCAACTGCGAATAGATCAGGTTAACAACTCAGAAAGACCCAACACGAACCATACTCATCGCACCTATTGAAAACTAAGCAATTTCGCTCCTGACTCACGACTGAGGGCAATGACTAAAACGATCCACTGACTCGGACGGAAGCAATTTCAGGGTTTGGCCGAGCTTACCTAAAAACTCAAAACTGGAGGTAAAAATGTATACCACACGGGTGCTGCGAAGCACGAAACGAAGGTTGTTGTTGTATAGGTATGAATACCCTCGTCACCGAGGCTTCCGTACCAAAACAAAACACTCGCGAACGATCGAAGGCTTGTCCACTTTGGAAAAACACGGGATATTATTACTCTGTCTTGACTGTCCAGTATCTACAATGGGGTTCCATGTCGTGCCTGCGACCTGTTATACGGATAAACGCACTATTAGGAGCAAAGAGAGCACGGTCAAACTGAATTACGGGAAAAGCATCTCAACATCACGCCCCACAAAAACCCACACGAAATGCCGTGGTCTCACTAAATGAAAAAGCCCAGCCTGAAGTTCCCCCGGGCGATTCGTATAGCAAATCGCGTGCATTATTCAAAAGTACGTGGCCAACGTTAGGCGAAAACGCTGAAATATTTAAAAGCCATTGAAACTCGGCATAAATTAGATGGCTCCAACCACGAACAGGACTGGAGTTTACTCAAAAAAAATTATGTTTTACATTCGATGTTCGACTTTAAAAGTCTGCGCTTCTCGTGTGATGCCATTGGTGTATCATTTTTCAGAGTTCATATCAAATTTCCACGAATTGCCTGTATTTTAACTCACGAGGCTTTCATTATCCAAAAACAATAGAGAGTTTTAGCATGCCAGCGTCTTCATACATGTGTACATACCTTAACTTTAATGGCGGGAAGGGAAGAACCATGCATGCGTACCCATTACGCTAATTTAGTTCAATGGGTAGTTTCAATGCTTAGCTCCTCCCTTCCCGCCATTAAAGTTAAAGTAGGTATAATGACGTTGGCATGCTCAAACTGTCTATTAGAGTGTGTGCATTCAACCGTTAACGATAACGAGATTGGCAGAACTGTTTTTTTAGAAATAAAACCCAAACGATAGCCTTGCGAGTAGACAGTTTTCGCATGCCAACGTCTTTATACTCACCTTAACGTTAGCGGAGGGAAGGTAGGAGCCACGCATTGAACTACCCAATGAACTAAATTAACGTGATGGGTGCGCATGCGTGGTTTTTCCCTTCCCACCATTAAAGTTAAGGTAAGTATAAAGACGTTGGCATGCTACTCGCAAGGCTCCCATGATGACACACATGGTCTTTGATGTGACGTCTATGTTTCGACATTAGTGGCATCGTCACCGTGAGAAAAGGCTTCCTCTTCAACAAACAAAAAAACAAGAGGAAATCTTAAGTAATACCTAAATAAACCTACTTTACATTAGTAGTTTTCGAATGACGGAATTTTTTTACATAAACTTTGTAATCATCCAAAATACGTGTAAAAATCTTTATAAAATTCTACTTCATCGTAAAAAAAAAAAAAAATTTGGTGAAGAACGATTATTTCTACATGTCACGATGAGATATTTTAAGTTCGAGTTCCATATTGCGGAACCCTTTCAGAAGCCAATAAAGGAATTTTTAGTGTGCCCAATTATAACAAACCATTGGAAACCGCTTTTAGAAATGCAAATTGCGTCCAGGAAGAAATTAACGATTGGGGATGTTAAAAAGGTAGGCTACAAAACGGAAGCCCGTAGTTAAAAAGATAATAGGTGAAAACCTATCCGTGCAGAAATACCCAAATTACCCCCTTTTTCTCGCTGGTACACGCATTATGACGCTCCGAGTGCCCCTAATGAGTTACCTCTGCTGCAACGAATCCAGAAGCCACCCTTTGGCTTCGCTGGAATGGATTTCCTCACAAAAGACGGGGTTCAACGGCCGTATACGGGCATGTCTACGTCTACGATGTAAGGACTCCTCAACCCTCTAGCCCCTAATGTTCAAATTTAGTATAAAAAACAACATTCTTGTTATAAATAATAGGGCTCCAGCAACACTCGAAAGACTTACCGTTTTTATAGCCGTTTCGTATATAATGCATTATTACGAACCCAGCCTCGGTGTTTTTTCACAGAATGTTACAGAAAACCGAATAACCGAACCATAAAACGAGTGGCACCGGGCCGAAAATACGAACGCGCCCATTACCATTTTTTAAATCGTAAATGGGGGCAAATGGGCTCAAAGATGGCGGGCAGGTATAATGCAGGCTTACGACCTAGAGAGGATTGTCCTTATTGCTGTTCAGCACCCTCTTGTGACGTATGGACCTTTAGCATAGTGCGTTCGTTTTTGGCGATAGATAGACGTTTTTACTCCTTTCAAACGGAGGGCCAAATATTAGGCCAATGAGCACCAAGCGCCATTCTGCCCATATCAACTACGTTATGGTCGTTGTAGACGTTTCACTGGGAATCAAATGGATTTCTCCCCGAGTAGAGTATTCGAGGGGAAGGTGTCACCGGTCTTATTCCAGGAATCAGGCTTTGGGCCGAGGGCTGGGCCCACGCCGTTCCTAGTTTGCGTTCATTTCCTTTGAGGTATTCATAGACCAAAACGCAGTGCAAAAGGGGTCATACGCCACCAGAGGGTGCTGAACAGGAATGAACTTTTGGTATGTAAATGTATGTGGTCGGCACAGCACAGCTCGTGTCTACTACTAAGATCCCCCTTAAAGATAGAAAGTCGATGAGGCGCGTACGTTGTTAAACATAATATGCGGAAAACAGAAGAGCATCGACGAAAACGAGTCTTTTGTCAGCGAAAAAAAAAAAAAAGCAGAGCCATTGAGCGTTTAATAATGCATCACGCTCGTCCATCTTTCATAATACGTGATATTGACGTCGTTAGGCGCCAATAGACAGTTTTCGTATGTCAACGTCTTGATACTTACCTTAACGTTAGCTGCGGAAAGGGAGGAGCCACGCATTGAACTTCCCAATGACCTAACTGAACGTAATTGGTGCGCACGCGTGTTCTTTCCTTCCCGCCGCTAACGTTGAGGTAAGAATAAAGACGTGTGACATGCGAAAACTGTCTACTTTGGACAGGACGAGCCTTAAAGTCGATCTTAAGTACGAGAGTAGACCATGTCAAAAACGCGATATAAGGGAATCAAGTCTGTTGTATCTTCCCCGAACTTCCGCAACAGACATGGGAAGAGGGAACATGTTTTACTTCAGAACTGTGTTTATTCTGAAAGTCAAAACAACTGAAAATGATAGTTACTAATGTATGTTATAAAGACTGCGACCGCATCTTCATGAATTAGAAGTATAAAAAACCACAAAGATGGACGCTCCCTGAACAGACTCTAGTTAGGTATACGAGCAGGTGACCATGAGTTAAAATTTCAAAATGGGGTCGTCCGCAGTCCACATGGGATGCCATCAACCAGAAGGTGAAAATACAAAATGGGGAACCAACGAAAAGTATTTTTATATGGACGACCACTGAAGGTATTATTATAATTACAAGATTGACCATTTTTATTGTGAACATTGTATCTGAAAAAGTATTATATGAACGTTCCTTAGGTCATAAATTACCTCATCAATCAAACGGTTTGATTGGTACACCTCTTACTTCTTGCATAACAATTTGTGGAAGACTACGTATGATAAAGTAGAGCTCAATCTCAGACTTAAATCCTTTTGTAACACTCAAAACAGTGTCCAAAAATGCTAAATATAACAACGACATTTCCAATGTTTGGTGTATAAAGGGGTTGAATAGTACGTGAACGCCTATTTATCCATACAAAGACTCCCCCGTGCAAATTGCCTTCATCACGGTATTATTCACGCGATAATACAGCAATCTATATTTATATGAGACTGGGATATTAATTAGTTCCATCGAGTTAATTTGAAAAGGTGTGGCACCAACGGTGTAGAAATAGGCCTACAGGTAAGTCATTTCCACCGTCATAAGCGGCGGTTCATTTACGATGTTTAAATTTCTATTGTACATATACGCTTTGGTTAATCACACCTCTGAGTATTAAAGTGAACGAGAAATTTACTACACTCTTTACAACTAGGCGTTTTTAGGGACGGAAAAACACGGTCCTATTGTTTCTCCTAGGTATACGATACGAGTTCAGCCTTTTCTACTAAAAGACTACTTTTTTCTAATAAATATGCTAATAAATCCAACAATCGGCCCAAGAACAATACAAGTTGGGCATAAAGCATGCTCCGGTGACACATCTTTACGAACCCTACGCATTTTAATGAGTTTTAATGACTCATTCTCCCGATTTGCAAGGTGGGTATCCCGTCATGTAAATCACCACGCCAGAAATTCGTACCTTACCCCACCCGTGAATTTTAGGGTTAGCGTTTAGAGGTAAATAAAAGCCACAAAAATTGGAATTTTTTCATCGGAAAAGATGCTTAAAGTGAAGCGCGACCGTCGTCTAATTCGACGCTTTAAATAATAAATGAAATTAAACGAAAGCACTTACCGAATGTTACTTTTTCCTTGCCTAAAATGCTAGCGGATTTCAAACGCACAAGCAAGCACCAGCGAACAACACCCTGCCCAATAGGAACGCCGAGACATATCAGCGCGAACGGTGGCGCCATCTTTCGGGGAAACACGACGGGTCAATCGCATTCCAAGCCGGTGCTGCCATCTAGAGAGCGACTTTCAAAACCAAATTTTGCCCAAGAAAATTAATAAGCGGAACATGTGGCGCCATCTAGGATGTAATACAGTGGATTCCGCTTTATCTGGACACTGGTTAATCTGGGCAGCCATTTATTAGGGCCAAATTGTCAAGAA
>JAUJYV010000191.1:0-74727 GCA_033995625.1 Ophyiulus pilosus
ATACAAAAAGAATACCTTGATACCTGCTGGATACTACAATTTAACTAGTATGATACCTAAAATTTTTGTAAGGGTTAACATACATCGTTCTAATTTTTAGTATTTACATCGATCATTCAATGAAAGATTTTGCTATGTTTTACATTATTGTGATCATCATTTATTTCACATGTGTGACGGTGAAGTGTTTCTCCAACGGTCCAATGAACTATCTAGAATTCTGCTTTATGCTGTATACTAAATGTGTCACAAATATAATCATGGTTTGCCAGTTGGAACCCAAAACTGCCTGTAAACTGCCAAAAGCAGCATTCTTATATATTGGGGGTCTTCGCAACTAAAACAGATCAATGTAGGTCCTCCAGGTTTGTTTTTATAGCCACGATATTATTGCGTTTTATTAGGCCAAACTTATTTTTGTAAGAGAACACCTGATTAATGGGTAGTTTACGAAATAGCTATAAACTTCAAAGACAACTAATTAAAATGGCTTAATTAAGCAATCTTAATTTTTCTGAATGGCTGTTTAGTTAAGTTGCGGTCAACACGCAGTTTTTGATTATCAGAGAAATTATAAACAATGAAGTTGCTGCATAACATTGTTATCTTTTGTCCAAATTTGACTTTTTTTTACATTGCTTTTAATGAATTATATAGCAATTAACATCACTTGGAAAAAGTGGTTAGGTTGACCTGCAAACATTAGGACACGTCCTTCATTCTCGTTTCGAAATCAATTTTTGTTTAATGAAGTTATGAGTCACTAACTAATATACCTTAATTAAAATGAGATTCTCTGAAGTATATGCAGTTTTTAATTTCCACAATATGTGAAAAAATGACACATGTATGTAACAATGCGTAATACATAGTCTAACCGGTATATCATCCTTTTATGAATGCATATAAATTGTCTTTTCTTATGTCACTCGAACTTGTACGTGTAGGGGGGCATTTGCTTTAGTTAAAACTTATTACCAATTAAACTTATTAAAGAAAAACTTGTCCTCTCAAACAGGTAGATAATTTTGCTCATAAAATTGGACATAGTATCTAATTGCATTACCAATACTTCATTCCACTTTAGTGAACACAAAGGCCTTCTTGGTATCACCTTGAACATTTAACTTTATATTCTGTCCAATGTCATTAACCTCAGTGAAAGTCACAATTTTATAACCCATAACCCATCCTGTACACAAATCCAATACATCTAAAGATAATTAACTCGTTATTTCTTAAAAGGCTTCACATGTCAAACGTATCTGTAATTATGCTTATTATAATTTATGATTACTATATCTCTTGTTTAAGTCACAGATTCAAATTAATACAAAATTGAAATGCACACTTGACCTAAGACAAGTAACTATTTCATAAACTTTTGCTTATACATTATGTAGGCAGCACAAGTGTACAACACATATGAGGTTAGGTATAGTATTCATTGTATAATTCGTTAGTTATGGTCTTAAAATCAGCATGAGCATATCTAAAAAACAGAATAACCGTTCAAATTCTATATTAACTGCACCTTGTCAGCAAAAGCTAATCTTGCACACTTCACAGCTGAGTTGTGCCATGTTGATTGATTGATTATTGGCTGTATTTAGAAACTTCCAAAGGCAGCAATGGTCACAAGGACGTAAGAATATATGGGATGCGAGGTGAAAGTAATATTTTTGAGGATCTTTAAGGCATAGTCTGACAATACGATCCAAGATGGCTACAGTGATGCAGTACTGATTTTTTAGGGAGTCCAGCTCATATGTGTGACTCCATACACAGTACACTGTAACGATGATGCATTTCTCTTGGACTGTCGTCATAGGACAGAAGGCGACAGGTACTTCTCAGCGCCCTCTATGGTCTCTCCTTCAGCTTTATTAATAAGAGTAACTATACAGTATTTCAGGCGCAACTTCCGAAAGTATTTCAACCAGGTAAGAGAGGGTGGGATGCAAGTTGATGGGAGGAAAGCAGAGAAGGAAGTTGCTTTCAAACTAATGAGGTCACTGTCTGCCCGTGCAAGGTCACCATTGCTAAAATGAAGAACAAGGGCTCCCCCTTGAACTTTCCCCAAACACCTTTTTCTACCCATTAGTCCTCCTCGCCCCAAATCGCTCTTTTTTATTTCAAAGAATATTTCCAAAAAGGTCAGCAGCGGGGGAAAAAGACGAGATGCGTAATGAGTACAACTTTCCCATTCTCTTAATTTCGACAAGCCCCGCCCACTCCATTTCGTTTTTCTTTCGAGTTTTTAGACATCCATTTTTCCTGGATAATGAACCCAAGAATCAAACATTGCCCTCTATAGATGATGAAAGGTACAGATACAACATGGCTAAGGTAGACGGCATGTACTCAAGCTGTACTGTTATCTAATTGCTGCGCCAGGGGCAATTTACGAAGTGTACCCTTGCCAGTAATTATGCATCGATGATCATCTGTCCAAACACTAATAAACAAGCTGACCAAAATAGTACATCCAATGCATATGTGCTGTGGTATGATTCTCAGACCTTTTAACCATCATGCAAATAGTGTATCAATGTTATTTCTTGGCAATCAATACACACCAATTGAATTGGAATCAAATTCGAATCTTTTAATATGGGTGAATAGATTATTATTTATAGTTAACTGACAAATTGGAAGTTAATGGAAAAATATATGTATGCATGTTACAGTCTGGATTGCGGAAGATATTTTTTATATATAGGATCTTAATAGCGTGGATTAATTCCGCTTAATGTTATCACGGTTAGTGTTATCATTCTTTTTTATTATTGGAATCCCCAAGTCCAGATCACTCATATTGTAAAATATGCGCTTATTGTACTTGGCATTTCGTTTACTGCTATCATTTTGTTCCCCCAAATGTGTGGACCGACTGTCTGAAGATAAAATTTGAAAATGGTTTCCTCTTGCATGGAGAATCCATAAAAGAGTAAGAAATAGAAGTTTTTGGAAAATACTAGTATCGAAATTGATTCCCCAACTAATACGAAAATCGGAAATTTCAATGAATGTATATGATATTTGATGAGAATATTCGGGAGAATAATCTGACATCAAGATACAAATATAAAAATAGCGATCAACCAATAACAACAACTGATAAGAGAAAAAGACTAAGTATTGTAATGACGTACATGGTGTGCAACACCATACATAGATCTACTCCATAAAATTCTAAGCAAATAAAGATTAACTGTGATTTACAGTTACATACACAGTACAATCAATTTGAAATTCGAATCGCTCGGATATTGTTCTCGAAACAGCCTGACCCAAACGTGATCACATTAAGCGGATTCCACTTGTGGAATTTTCAGAAAAATTAGCAATAAAAGTGAATGATTTCACTCTGCTCAAATTCTCCAAAAGTCATTCGCTTCATCACGTTACAGCCCCTGAGTGATTTTAAAGTTTGTTGGATGAAGGAGGGATGATGGTAAAAGAGGCTGGGGCCACTTTTAGCTTAAATTAGCGCAAATTTGCTCGCACTTAACACCTCCGCGCGTCCCAATATCCCAAGGAGCGCGCGAGGGGCACAGCACGCCATTCGGTAACCTTAGCGTGTTACAAGTGAAGAGGTATGGCGGTACCACCGCATATAAACGCCAACCTGTACTACTTGAATGTTATGTACGATGAGTAAAAGAGGAGTGGTCATTCGGTCGTACATATATAGATCGCGTGCACGACACACTTTCGCCTAAGGGGAATACGCCGGTGAGTAAAAACACGAGTCAATGGTTCATCATTAGCCCAGTGGCCATCAGTTTGTAAGAAATGGCGCTGGAGGGGGCACCTCTACTCCAGACAGTCGGTGGCACTTGTTTCAACACCTTCTACAATGCGAGGATTGCTCTCCGCCAACAACTTATCTGATACTTGTTAAGTTACCCGTGTTCACGGAATTAGCGTGCATGCACTACTCCACTAGGGTTGTCAATTAGCCTTCTTTGCATTATTTCAAATTAGGCCTAGAATAATAAATACTATTTGTGAATGAACCGTGGACAGCATTTTTTCACATTTCGTCTTCTAATCATCTATTCGTATATGTTATTGTCATTGCAAACTGACAATTATAACTGCAAACACAATTATAAGCTGATTTACAAGACGTATAATACTTTAATTGAGAATCGTAAGCCTTGGTCAGTGTACTGCATGGATTTGCTCCACCCATTTTAGACGATTGTGCCAATGGGGATCAAACGTTTTGTCTGGCATGGGTGGAGCAAACTGGTCGACTGACGCGCGTCCATGATACTGAATGAAGTATTAGATGTTATTCTGTAATAAATAGTCGTGATGAAATCCGGAATTTACAACAAAATGTCATGAAATTATACTTATGAAATAGTTGAAACTAAAACAAGTCTTGTATTAAAATGAAAATTGACGTATAAATTTATGCAAAATCGGTCGATAAAATAATTGAAATTTGTATCGTGGTGTTTTACACGTTTGGCGTTGTGCTCCGACATTTTCTAACACATGCTGCATTTCTAAACAAAATTCATGGAAAAGCCCCTTTTCTTACGCCTCCTATTAAACAGAATTATTCTTTAATATGTCTGCAATAAACGGTGAAATCAATTTCACACGAATTATAATTTAACCTTGGCGTGCATAGTGTCACGAAGAAAACGAATAAAAATAAAAAGTCAATATATGTTTTTTGTAAATTTACGGTTATAACACGCACTCGAGAAATATGACAAATACTAAAAAATGTGGCAAGAAGTCAACTTAGAGGGAGTATTTGCGGAGAAAACCTTAATTGAATTTTGCGTTTTGTTTTACAGGCTTATCATTTATTTCAACTGAATGACAATTACGCCAACCATGTTCCAAGGCGCCATAGTCACGTGAAGCTAGTCAAGAAATCCAAATGGTGGTTATTTAGAATTAGAAAGTAATCTGTTAAACACAAACAGTGTTGAGCAAACTAAAATTCATATTTGCTTACCAAATCGAGTGGAACTTTTTCGTAGAATATGCAATGTTTTCTGCATCAGCCATTAATCACAAAGTTTCCACCAAAACATTTATTTAGGTTAACAGGGGAAGTACTGCATTGATATAAGAGCTCTTGTGTGTGAAGTAATCAGCTCTTATTACTCTAAAAATTGTAATATCTACAATGAAAAGCACAATGAACAAATATTGTATTGCCTCTGTGCAAGAATAACAAGGACAAATGTTAATGCAGCACGCATGTCCATGAAACTAACCAACAAAAATTAAATTCAGCTGCTATTAAATTTAACCGATTTCAATTAAACATTTGATGGCTAAAAACGCCCTAATCAAAAATATAATTTAAATAAATATAAATTTTAATTTGGAATAGTGAACAATTAACAAGTGGGTGTAATTTTCAACTCCACATTGTTAATCGCGCCTTGCAAAAAGTAGGTTAAAATGACAAAAGATTTAGGGGGAGAAAAAAAGAGCAATTTTGACTGTAATTCACATCAGCACTTTTTCAATTAAGCTTTTAAGACGTTTTCATAAATATATATGTTAGCCAAGCATTTAGTTAATTTATAACATAGTTTATAACGAGGCCGCCTATTGTAAATCCTTGCCGATAATCATAAATCGGAAGGCTGCTAAATAGTACGTTATTGTTACGGAGGAACCCGTCATCTTTAGTTATCCGTGGTTGTGCTTCAACACATTTGGCAATACAGATGGCTTCAATAAAAATAAATCTTTTATACGTTGCTTTGTAATGAACTTTAAAATAGGTCTGGATAAGTGGGCTAAGAAATTCTGAAAGCTATTTTTGAATTTGTTAACTATTGTTAATTCATCGCGAGCAGCTTTCTTGAGTTTCATGATTAGAATTAATGCAATTATGTCAATCAAACCCCTCTGGACACAAATTCAGGTTATTAATGGTCGTCTTGCTGTAGTAATGGCAAATTAACATAACGTTATCTGATAAATAATATCCAACAGATTGAAATTTAAATAGATAACAATTCCTATCTAAAATTGGCACACGCATAGAAATCCAAGGATCAATGGAGTCTTCTGGTTGCAAACGAGACACAAAAATGTGTCGAACATGACATAAGAAGTAATGTTGTGGCGTTATCATTTCATTGGCTATAGCAATGTAAAATTGCTACTGTGTAATCGTCGTTAATCAGCTGTTAAACAGGTCTCAATCAGATTTTTCCATAGCTCTCGTTGCAATCATGCATGATTAAGACCATTTTTATGATCAATTTCGCTTAAGTTGGAACTTGGTACAACACGGCTTAATATTCATAAAGTACACAAAAAGATCGCCAAATCGCACATTCTCACATAGTGCTACCTATCCACGATCGTAAAGCACTTTTATAACTGACTCTAGTGATGTCGCGGCCAATGTTTTAATAAACAAAGACTTGACAATTGCGTCGCCCATACCAAATACAACAATATCATTAAACACCGCTTATGTAACGTCATAGCAGTTCATCTCATTAGATATTCTGCCATCTTGGCATGCAAACAGCATAGTAAAAGTGATACATTTAACAAAGGATGGTCAGAGTGTCATACTATATATATAGATTTTAATACACGTCACAATACTGTCACAAAGTACTTGAACAGGTAAAGACAAAAACCACAAGTGTCAAAGATCCATGGGAATGTTTGGCCATTTAGCCTTTTCGTGTTGTGGCTTGAAATGTTAACCACGCAGTTTGTGACAGTGGTTAATGTTTATTTGTTAAATAGTCGCAGATTGGCACTGCGAGTTCATTTGTTGCATTGCTCACTCTGACTGGCACATCAGGCACACATTAGTTTAAATTCAAACACCAGCAACTTGTGAGTTTTTTCAATCTGTATTCTCATTGGAGCATGTAACGAAGCATGACCCAAAAATGAAAGGTGTCTAAATCCAATGAGTGATGCTCTCCTGATCCTGGTTGTACCAATGCCACATGCATACACAAAAATACAACCCCATCATATAACGCTCAACACGCCAATGCATGTATCAATGCATTTTACTTTTCCAATCAGTCATGTTTTTCAACACGTGCAGCCTCATGCATGTTCAGATAAGCGGAATCTTCGACAGATGGGACACTAATGGTATCGAACATAATACATGCTGACCTGGAACATCAATCGTGCATGAGCGAATCATGAGCATCCCCAATACAAACTCAATGGTAAGTGCTCAAAGTGTTGAGTTTCCGATGGAATAAACTTTAAAAAATTATTTCATGCAGTCACCATGCAGGCCCAATAATGTAACTGGTGTAAAACAGGAATGGGCCTCGCGACATAAGTGCAAAAAAGCAACAATGCCCCAGCATGCAGCAGCCGATATTTTCCATGCAACCATTAATATGCCACCAGGGTTTGCGCGGGGTCCGCCATCCATTGTTCTGTCTTTAATTTGTGTCTTCCATTGTTGGCACGGCACAATTATTCAAATGCATGCATAGATAGAAGGGGTATTTATTTAACCACACGCGGGACTCATTACCATAGGCATATATTGGCCAAAATGCGGGGTCACCAGCAGCTAAGGGAAAATAAGAAGACAAAAATGGCTTAGGCGGAATCCAATATTTGCATTTCCTTCAGTTCCGCTCAGTAGGAAGCAAATTCCAGTGCCTTGAAATCCACCGCCTCCTTCAGCAGCCGATCAATCGTTAGTGATGCTGAAGGACAAGGTCACTGTACTGTCCAAGTATCCAACCAAGTACACATTTAGCAAAAATGCTCAAATATGACACGCTTATCAAGGGTTTTTTCTGTAACAACTGTTGGGAAATCAGTCCGATAAGGTTTGTCCAAGGTGCCATCACTGAACTTGTGTTTTTTGTTGTAGTTGGAGGGCTTAGACAATGTACCTTCACATATACCAAATATTGTTAATGAAACATGTTGAAAACAGTGTACTATTTACGAATTCGTCAGTGTATTATACTTTCATTTCATCACATTTTCATTATTTAAGAAGATTTTCAAAAATCTTAAACAATGAACAAGATTATATTTGATACCAGAATTTTAAGTGAGTTCATAAATATGAATGTGCATCTTTGCTTCACAGCCATGTTACAGTTTTCAAAAAATACATATATGTGGAAAACGGCTCAATTGAATTTTTATTGCAAAATAAATGCACATCAAAATCTATTTTTAAGCTACTAAAAGGTCTTTAATATTTGAATATTGTCCAATGTTTAACTGTACCCACTTCATCTTGGGTCCACTTGCCATCGGGACAAGCTGACACTCTGGCAAGTCCGCCACTGATCATGGCACCATATTTGGAATAGCTAGTATAGCGCTCAAGTAACAGTGCGTTCTGATTTGTTTGATTGGACAACGAAAGGTTGTAAGATGTGTGCAAACAAACACAAGAACACCGAGTGTTGCCAATTGAAGTTCTTTCAATGTAGCCAACACAAATGCCAAATTAAGCATCATCGCTAATGAAGCATTATATAGGTATTGATTATTTATACGACCCTGACGTCTACAAACGTGTCTTTGTTTGATACCACCGTGTTAAAATGTTCGGTACTGTGATGAAATCCAAACATGTTTAAATCACAGACCGGATACATGTATATGACTAAATTCGATACCCAGAATTTAATACACGTTTACATTGGTATATCCAGGTGAATTAGAATGGATTAAAACGACCAATTAGGCAATGAAACTGCATACCTTCACACGAGGAACTCACCTGTCTTGCTTTAAAACTGCTGAAACATCTGCATGTTACATTAAAAATGGATAAAAATTCAAGGGCGTATATTCATAAAAAAAATTTAAATTGGAAAAAAAAAAAAAAAAAAAAAAGTACACCAACGCATATATTTTGAAAACACAAAACTCAAAAGCGCCAGTTTACTGTCATAAAGATTGCATAAAAAGTAAAACACTGCAACCTCTTATTAAGTATTCATACGTGTTAACTAGTAATTCAGCTTTTTTACTAACAATATTTTCAAATATGCATTAATTACCGAAACTTCCTTATGACAAACCACCCATGTTGCAACCTGCTTTGTTCATCGTTTTTTACCAAACCTAAAAAATGAAGCTGCTGTTTAATATTTTTTGAATAACTTAACTATGGCAAGGTAATTATGGTATGGCTATTATTAAATATCTTTTCAAAAAACCTTGAAGGTTTTTGCCGAAAAATTATTGTTGTCATGCATGCAATCAAGAATTGATTTGATACTATTAGATACAGTATATCTTTGATGTAAGACATGACTTGACTGTTGTTAATCCCATACACTCAACCCATGGTAAAAACATTTCAACGAGAATAACCCAGGTGTAGAAATCATTGAACATAACTTTGCATTAAAGTATAGTTAGGCCTTAATAGAGTTTTAGCATGCCAACGTCTTTATACATACCTTAAATTTAATGGCGGGAAGAGAAGAACCACGCATGCGCATCCATTACGTTCAGTTTGTTCATTAGGTAGTTCAATGCGTGGCTCCTCCCTTCCCGTCATTAAAGTTAAGGTATGTATAAAGACGTTGGCATGCTAAAACTCTCTATTGTATCTAAATTACAATACTGTATTTGTCAACCTTTTTCGATTCACGGAACACAAAATGGCACTTCTCGCAGCACACTGATAAAGAGCGAAAGTTGCCAAGTCACAACACACATATGTATGTACGTGTTCTTTGATTTTATAAATGAAATAATGAAAAATTACATTTTAATAAAATTATCTGCCTTATTATGAACACTCCCACTAATTTCAGCGGCACACCTGAAGAACCTTTACGGCACACTAATGAAAACATTGGTTGAAGAACACTGCTGTAACGTGTTAAATCAGATAAGTTATTCATGTAAGTTAACATTTCCCTGCTATGTTCCATTGAATGGCGCACTTCATTAAATATGTATTAAATGAACAATTGAACATTATGAAATTTTGTTATCATTCGAGTGTATTGAAACCATCACTTAACAACAGAGTTTCCTGAGCCTCAATATTGTTGAAGAATAAAAAAGAGGTCACGAAGATATATTTTGTTTCCGAAAATTAATACCATTTTATAATTTGAAAATGTAATCAAATGGGATAATTGCGCATTTAACACACAATGGGAAAGACGTATTTATCTGGATTAATTAATTGCTTATTCCGTATCTAAAGACACGAGAACGAGGGCAAGTTGTTGTAATGAACAAATTCCAACTTTGGCTATTTAAAATTTGTAATCCTTTTAAGGCAAAAAAAAAAAGTTATTTAGTTTCATATGATATTTGCATGTGGTATTATTATTGTATTTAGGTTCGACCACGATTTTTTGCTTGGCAGATGGTGAAAGCTCTTCGTATAATACGGTTTCTGAAAATGTGAGATTATTAAATTTCTATATTAAGATTGAAAACGAGGGCCATCTGTTGCTCTCCCTATCTCGCTATGTATTTGGTTCAAAAAAAGGATTGTAGATTTTTTTGAAAGGGTTTGAATTCTGAAGAACACCAATCGTGCTTAAGCCCTTCAGTTCCAACTTTGTCAATACTATTACATCATGTGCATGCATAATATATTTATGCAAATGTGCCAATATCTATTGGAATATGCTTCGGCGCATTTCGACAATTAATACCTTTGTAAACACTAATAAAAAGGGATTTAATGATAATAAAAAACTCTAGTATTCCAAGCGAATATTTTCAACTTCTGCATAATCGACGAGAAAAGTCCCATTGGGGATTATTGGAAAAGATGAGGGTGGTTTAAGTGTGGAAAAAACAGGGATATGGTTGAGTGCACAACCACAAGTTGTATAAGCGCGTAAATATCTACATCTATAGGTGGCACTTTACCGTATTAAACGGTATATCGAAGAAGGGTTTAATAAAAGAATAAAAATCCTGTTAACAACTTTTTGACCAAATTGAAAATATCTAACGGAAATTTCTAGTTTGGAATGGGTAATCTAATCATGTAACGCTCATGAATACGCTTGACATACAACATAGAGTTTGTGCCATCCAACGTTAACGAAACCATAACGGTAACGTTATCGTATCGTTAACGTTGAATGGCTCAAACTCTCTAATGTTACAGTGTAGATCAGCGTTTTGTATAATATACTCTGTTCTGTGAGGATCAATTTTAATATTTTCAAATCTCATTATTAAGTTTTAAATTAAATAATGCATATACGGTATATCCGAACAAATGGTCAAAGTTAGGATATTTGGACAGGTCGATATAATGTACGGAGTCCTGCAAAGGTGAAACATTGTCATCGTTGAGTTAGGTTACGTTGGGTGGGCTGGCTTAGGTTAGGTTAGGTTAGGTCAATCGTTAGGCTCGATTGCAATGGTCTAGTTGAACCTTATCAAGGATACACCCCACCCAAATCACCTGAGCCTTTACAGGGCTTATGTACATATTATCAGTCTGTCTAAATAAATATCCTTTGAGCCTTTGTCCGGGATTCTTCACATAATGTACAACTGTGTGGTTTTTTTTTTTTCAATGTTTCATTTAAATTGATCAACAATTAGTGTTTTTGCTTTATAAAAAAAAATATATTCCAACAAAGGCAAAGTTTAATGAACAGTAAGTATTAAGGTTCCAATATTGAAAGATAAAGAAACGGCCAATTTTCGAAAATAATCCCTTAATAAGTTAGAGAGAATGATTTTTAATTGGGTTTTTTATGCCATTTATTTTGTGATTGGCGGGTGGAGGAGGTGAAAGCTTTCCATATACAGTCATTAATAATGAAGAAGATAAGAAAAAACGAAAAAAATTAAAATGAAAAGAAAGCCATTAGAAAGCACTTTCATAATTTTTGATGAGTTATTCATGGCTTATTGGCTGCTGCATATATTAAATAGACGAGTAATTTCAAAAATTAATTCCGCTCAAGCCGCTTGCATGCGTAGGCCATATTTGTCTAAGGAAAGTTATTAAACACGGATGCTTATTTTTTAATGAAACTTAATTTAAAGCCTGCAAATTATTGGAGAGGAAAAGATAAAAAAACAAAAGTAAAAAAAACTTTAAAAAAACTTATAACATCTAAAAGACAAAAACACGGTTAATTCATTGTGGAATTAACATATTAGATACGGGCAATTATTAATTCACGACACATTTGCCTGACTTAATTTTTGAGAGCATTAACATGTCACTTTATCAACGGTTATTCGCGAATTTCCAGCCATATATGCATTTTCATTAAACCGTATATATAGTTAATAAGAAACTCAAACACAAGACCACAGTATGTATAAGCTAAAAATGAAATACACGAATGTATAGTTTGCAATAAAAATATAGGACTGCTTTTTTAAAATTCTTCCAATCATCACATTTAATTATAATACACATGCAGTCGAAAAACCCACCATTATGTGACTTAATGACCCCTTCATTATCTGTAAAATTGTCCAAACATCTGCTCAAAATATGCCGAGCAATATTTAATGTATATATATAAACTGTTTATGGTCGAATTAATTGTGGGACACTGTAAATGTTGAAAATATTGAAATCAAAGAAAATTCGTTTTGGAAATATTTTGGAATATTCTAACTATGCCAAAATTAGTCAATAAATAAATAAACAATTTGGTTAAAAAGAAACAGTAGAAAACATCTCAGTTATTTTCTAGCGAAATTCCAACCAAGACGTATAAAGATACACAACACTTAAATGTCTTCGAAAGTCTAAAAATATCCTAAAAATGTTGAAGAGTCAACTTTTTCTCCAGAATTCCGAATCTTGCGAGCAAAACAGTCAAGTTGATGCCCGAAAAACATAAGTGCTGCGGGCAGTGAAAACGCAATATTTTTCTCTAGAAAAATAAATAAAAATGCACATTCCATATTTCCTCCATATACAATCTATATTTTTTTACGTTAACTATTTTCTGAAAATTCTTGAACAAATAAACTTGGTTCGGTATTTGCCTTATAGGAAATACAAAATCTCTTTAGGGTGGGTATCTAACCCTGACAATACTCTCAAGAAATCGAAGTGCAACGCCCAGTACTTTACTGGACAGCTGATAAGGTACAAAAAGTAACCAAAATAGTCTAAAGATAAATATTGATTTTATCATTAAACAAAGAAATTCAAACACAAAGTAAAGAGAACAACGGCGGACATAAAGTGAAAATATGCAAAATGCTTTTGGCTTCGTTTACATCATTAATTATCAAATACTGGTGCTTTGCTGTATCAAAATGATCCATTGTCAAATTACCATTATCACTTGACATGGTAAAAAACCCAAGTTTACCTTTCAACATGTTGGTTTTCTCAATTGAGCAACTTGTCAAAGTTTTAATAAAAACAAAACACCATCTAGAACTGTTCAGAAACTTATTGGCATTAATTATACTTACTACACACATGTATGCATAAAATTATTTGTTGAGTGATATTTGAGTTTAAGTCAGTAAGTATTTATGTTTTTACATTTTAGAAACTGGATTAGCACAACGCATTGCGTGTAATACACTACAGATTGTGTACATTTTATCATACTCTTATTTCCTTGTGCGAATACAAAACGTGTTTTAAAATAGGCATGTGAATTCCATCGTTTCATGCATTGGAAAAATGTGAGGAAAACCCTAGACTGAAAATATTTTTTACAATTTTTTCCTTCGTCATCAATGAGAAAGACTATCGGGTAGTTGAACCTAGTACTAACTAACCTTTGTATTATCCAGACGTCCTACATGGGAAGGACATTTTAATTATGGGCAACATTGTTTGATGGGAAAATACCACAGCCTGCTGTGAAATTGTTTTTCGGCCCTCTTATATGCACATTTTAAACCAATGAAAAGTTAAGGAAATCTGAAACATTGTAGATACGCTAAATATGAAACTCGTATACTATGAAAGTTTTCTATAACGTCAACAAAGGATTCCAACTTTAAATTATTTAAATGAAGGATTTCATATGGCGTTTCATGATATGGTGCAGGGGGAAATTAATTCAAGGAAAGCTAAGAAATTGTCCATACTTTTTTATATTTCATAATTCATATGCAAGATAACAGTTTTCATTTTATCACAATTGTTACTCTGCAGTAAGCTTCTTCTAACTTGTCTCATGCTGACTTCGGTTGATGAGTTAAAAACCACAGTGGGTATACTCAAATAGGGGACCATGTTGGAAAAAAATCATAAAATATCAAACATAAAAAATCAAAAATAGGCTATCACAAATGTTTAAAAACTGTCCTTTGGAAATTATGCGTTTTGAAAACAATACACTTGGAATTTCATTTTTCATTAAACTGAAGTCACCTTAAATGAATTGTTTAACTGGACATTAACGTCAAGGAACACTATAAGTTGATGAAACCTTTAGCAAGATCAACAAACGTACATTTATGAGTTAACGTCTTATACCATTAGGTCAATTATCTTTATAATTCAATTGGAAATATTAAAATAAATTAGTCGTGTCTGTTACTGTGCAAATGTAGCATGCACATACAAATGGCGCTAGTTCGAGAATATTAATGTCTTGTTTTGAAACAGGATGCCTTCTTAGTGAAAAATGGTCAAATAATAAATATATACGTCTACCCATGCATTCTTTGGTAATGAAAAATTAGTTATGGAGATCTGAATTTTCCATCAAAAAATGCGAAAGGAAGGAAACTGCCAGGATATTAAAACATTTTACCATTATTGTGTTATTAGCAACTACATATAAAAAACCGTCACTATTCATAATACAAAAGTAATTGCATCCATTGTGGGAGAAATAAAACAAAATTTTTAATATGACGCTTCCTTTTGGAAAAACAACGTGTAAACAAACGAAAAAAAAAATGCCATGTAGGTAACATAGGGGATTTATGGCAGGACAGAAAAATTAAGAAGACTCCTAAAAGACTCTTAGGGGGAATTTCCTTAAAATTTGCTAGTGCGTGGATAATTACACTAGTTTTTAGTTTTCACGTCTAGTGTATAATTATATGTTTGGGTAAAAAATAATTTTCTCTATAAATACGAGTGATGGCCGGGTGGTAAGTAAAGGATATTATCACCATCCCAAAATCAGTTGTGAGAAATGGGCTTTGGATGACACAAAAGCTGCGATACGGTATAACAATTTAGAGAAAAGTAACAACAATGCCACAAGATTGTATCCAAGATAACAATAGAGGTCTCGACACTAGTTTCAAAAAATAAATGGAAATAATTACGAATTTACACAACAGAATTAAAAATATATAAAAAAAAACATTGAAAGAGTTCACTTTAAGGTCATGGCCGTGGGTGGAGGGTATGCTCTAAAAATACGAATTGAGATATGGTCAGTTCATGGATGCAGAGCTTTATGGGGTATATCATCGTTAAACAAGTCTGCAGGTGAAATTAACCGTTCATAATATAATTATACCTATAATTCTATTAGCTTGTGCACCCATACTTCCTCTCACTTATTATCTAACTCACCCGTACCAATTATAGGTGCTACGAATTAAGGAGAGAAATATTTTCACGATTTAGATAAATATGACACCCAAATTTGTTACAGGTACTGAGTTACAATGAGCAGACACCCTTCTGAAAGATCCTGTACAGACTTGGAGAACAAGTACCATTTCATGAATTTCATTTTATGGAACCAGCCTAATAAAATCAATGCAAGATTTTTCTTAGAAAAAAAGCATGACGATAAGACCTAAGTTTCATTTATAATGCAAAATGCCGTCTGTTGTCTGCTATAAAATTTTCCCTATCACGCATACTTATACATGTACTGTATGGCAATATAATTATAAGCTGCAAATATCTCGATAGCCTCACATATTTAAATTTAATTGCTCGTAAATTACCAGGCGTTTTAAATGCACGCCCAAAAATCAACTTGGCATGGAAAATTAAAGGGGATCGTCTTTGAAATGAATATAATTGATATCAAATTGAATACCTAAAGAAAGATAAATAATTCAAAAAGATTAGGGATGCTCATTGAATGGTTACGGTGGACAAGTTTAATGCAAGTTTAGGGTGATGAAATTTTATGGCTCATTATTGTCGACTTCCGCTGCACAAAATCCCACATTTCAGTTTCTTAGTTTTAATTAAAATCTGGCAATAGATAATTTAAGCGGTATCCCACGATATCCTCACTTAGCCATAAAATAACCTAGCGATAACACTAGACTTTGCCAAACATTGCCATAAAAATATATAAACATAAATCTGAAGTCATTATAAGCTAAAAGCTTGTTCTTCTTTCCACTCTTGCCAATTTTTCAAAATTATCATTTCCTAACTACGTGTACTATAAACCATTAATTGACAAAATAGTTAGCTAACATCTACAAAATGGTGAGTTTTTTATGACTCCAGTGTCAGCATTCCAATTAATATGCTGTAGTTATTAATACAAGGTTTTATTGATTTGTATGCTGAAGGCTAACCCGTTATATACAGGAAAATAAAGAAGTAAAAATAATCCCCAATAATTAAATTTGTGGGAAAATGTCTACAAACTTATCTCGTATTTTAAACAGTTTCAAGATAACAAATGCAATCCAACTTTCTCAGGATTAAGGAAAATGAAGAAAAAAGTATAATGACGAAAAATCACAATAACGTGAAGAATTAAAAACCTGTTATTATTATCGCAACTTATTCATATCAAGCAATTAATTGAAATTTCCAAACTCTTCCTACTATCAAATATCGCAAACATTCGAAGAAAAAACGCCATTTGCGATTAAATTCAAAGGTTTAATCGAATATGCTTATACATATTCAAGAGCAATCGGTGAATAAATTACATCCATCGCTTTTATCATTTTGGCCGATTTTTTTATTATTCCTACACCAGAATTAATTGAATTTTCTCAGAAATAATTATATAAGCGACGAACGTTGTTGTCGTGACAATTTATCGTGTCTTATAAAATAATATCTCTCATAATAATATTATTATATTATTAATGGTTTTTCATTCCCCTAAAACTCATTCGTCATTACTCTTAAAAAGATATTTTTCTCATTTTTTTGTTCTCCTTTGACGTAAATTTAGCTTTAATTAACGATTAAAGTCATTCATCAAATTACCAGAAAGAAAAGCAGTGAATGAAGATACACGAAACGCTGTATCTGCAGGGCATGACAATAAAAATGTGGTATTTTAAATAAACGCTTTTCAGACTTATCCTCAGTTTCGCATTTTTATTACTTGACCACTAATGTGCTAACCATAATTAGAATTAGTATCCCTTTCGTAAATATTTGCACACTGCCCATTGAATTTGCATAATTTTCTTGTTAGTTCCATATATGATAATTTCTTGTTATCTTTAAAACCCGCATTATTAAATGAATCGCCCTTGAGGGAATGCCTGAATGGCTTTGGGTCATTATAGAAGTTCATTTCCCCTTTAAATTATTCAAAAAATTATGTCCTTTAAGGTGGCCACTAAACTGTAATGATATATAAATACAAAACAGTAATGGTAGGAAAGTTGACAAATCGTAAACATTGCTTAAAATCCAGTTAATATGGCAAACAACTCTCAACTTACAGTTATTTGGAGATATATTGCAATGTTTCTACTTTTCGACTGATGGTGGCAGCTGCTGCTGTCTGTGCAAGTCTATAGTTTAGCTGTTTCTTAGTGTAACAAGTCATGTTACAAGACAATATCATTTTTCAATAAGATGAAACAAGAACAATATGTCCAGAAAAGGTTGTTAGCATCTCGTAATATGCTGTAATTTTTATCATGGTCAAGAATTTCAAATTACATAGGCTCAAAATTCTAGTTTAATATTCATAAGAAAAAAAAGCTGATTATGCTTCAATATTCAATAACTTTGTCTTTAAAAAATGCGGTGGTGTTCAAAGCGGAAGCAAGGAAGTGTTCACAAATAAGGTGAAATAATTGTATCAAAATTACAAGTTAGGGTAAATGTTAATCATACACGGTATACGTTTCATAAAAAGTCTCTAATAAAAGGCTATTTTAAACATGAATATAATGCAGCTTGCAAAAAATAATGCTACTTTTTTATCGGTACAAAAAAAATGGCCATCTGCAAAGCTGCAACAACCATCTGCCAAATGTTTACAAGCACGAGTTCCGTGATTTCTGCAATTTTACTTGAAATTTAATTACACTATAATTTTGAGCCAGGATTTGAAGATCTTAACGCTACTTCCTATAGACAAACAGGATTTTGAATCCCGGTTATCTCTAACTCTCAACGAAATGGCAGTTCTTAAAAACAGGACATGGCCTGCACTGACATGACATTTTCAAAAGAAATATCTCGTTATCAGTTTTATCAAAATCTTGATGACAGGCGTCAACGTAAACTTCAGAAACATACAATTTGAAAAAACTGAGAATACATGGAATTGTTCGGTGAGAAATACGAGTATAGCAGACAAAAGCATGTTTGTCCAAAACCAAAAGTTGGGAATTACAAAACAGAAGCGTCTTGTACCCGACTAATGTTTCTACAGTGTCCCTAAGTTGGCTATATCATTCCTGAAGCTCCATCTGTTGATGCAAGTAGTTTTAATACCTCTGGACACTTAATAGCATAAAAATACAAGCGGGGACGTCTAATGGATAGCTCCCTGGTGAGTTGGAGACAAACAAGATAAGACACAATGGCTTCGGAGGAAGTTTGAAACTTTCATCTGAAAACGTCTTGCCATTTGGATGCATATTTCTGCGCGTAACGGTCGCTGAATTTCTTAAATAGTTAGCGTGATTTAACTCACGTCTGCGTATTTACATAATATTTTCGTTGTTGTTATTATTTCATTCGCAGAACGAAAATAAAAAGTTGAAATTTATAGTCCATCTTGTCATCTATTTTACATGCTGTTCGCTTCCACTTGTCACTGGAAATGCAAACAGAAATTTACTCGCTCAAGATTTCATTAAAATGCCGTCCGAGGGGAGCACTTAGCCCGAAGCACAATTCCACAACGAAACGATACCAATGTGGAATCAATGGAGGAATTCATGCGCGCGGCCATCTTGGATCTCTACCATTAACATTTTTCGTCCAAAAAAACAATAACCGCAAATGTCTCTTGGTTTAGGATTACAAATAACACCGCTATTAGCATTCAGAATGCTTTGCTTATCAATAATTATACAATCGTACAACATTAGATGTCTCGCATATGTCCAACTGTAATCGCAGTTTCAATAGCAACCTGCATGTAGTTATCGGTTATTGCTTTCAACGACTCATTTATTAATTTTGCCTGGACCAGAACTTTCTTGGTAATCCCATGTTTTGTGTTGGAGAACAACTCAACGGATTCACGCACCAATTCACAAGTATCAACAGCTGCACATATTAATTTTTTCAATATTATTACATATCTCTCTCGATTGGTATTCACTGTTTATTAATACTCGTTATTAGTTGAAATCTGAATAGCTAGTCTTTCATTAAAAAAAACCACAACTAACATTATGGACAGAAAGTTGGACTTTGGGGTGTGCACTGGGTATTGAAACATTTTATACCAATTGTTCGAAACTACTGTATTTGTAAAACATGTTTTCGTTTTTGGACATCCAATTTCGCAAAATCCGATTCACTTCTAGATGATGTAAAAAATGTTGTCAATACCCACGTGCATTCCAATTCACACCCTGTACTTAATTGCACAATTTCGTAAATTGGTTTGGTCAGACTTTTCATGGTAAAATGAAACGTTTTCGTTGATTTTTTTCCATCCAACAAAACAAGTTGATTTAAAATAAAAATGTAAGATACGTGCACATTCCCATGAACAAGAATTCACTCCGGTGGGATCCAGACGAGGCTCAGTCTAAATCGTCGTTGTCAACACAACCATCTTAATACAACAATAATAATAAACGCAATAATAATCATAATAATAAAATGAAAGGTACCTGCTATAAGGGGAAACCACGAAGAGAGACATAAGTGAAAAGATTGAATGAGGAGATTAAACAAGAGATGGACGGAACAGGAAATATGCTCGGATTAAAATTTAACAAATGGCGTCAACTATCCCAACTTTTCACGTATTTGTTCTCAAAATACCGTGAGAAAAAAAATGGTCAGCCGAGCGTGCATGCGAGCATGCATGTAAAAGATTGTCTTTTTTTAACGAGGACATCAAAAGATGGAAGGATGGTACAACAGAACCCTCTGTGTCAGAGGACTTATGGAAGTATTAAATAATAAAACAAGATCAACGTGGCTTTATTGCGGACAATCCATATAGATTCGCTATGCTATTATTAAACTACACATTCACGCATGCCTTTAAATGTACAATTTAGGTATTTCTCTTAATACAGTAAATACACGTTTTTGTACGTATAGATTCAATAACATTCATAACTTGTTTCATGTCAACTATTTTATGAAACGGATATACTGAACATAACACATAACACATATTTAATTGAGTTGTAACTTTGTACACTTAATTATCATGTCTAATATAAATATTTTGCAGAATATACGTGTGAAACACTGTGTACGTATCAAACAAGTACACAGATTGCCGTAACAATAAATTTCTTAAAAACAACACGCTGTTAATGGCATCTAACAGTACTTTTTTTAAATTTCCTTAATATATGCGCAACATCAAGTCATATGCAAGTATCGTATGCTTTAGAATCAATATTTTAACAGCCATTTTTAAACTAAAAATCTACAACATTATCTATTAAATCAATTTTAGTGGAAATATCAAAAAATAAAGCTTGCTTAATTATTCAAAACAAGAGTTAATAGTTAAAAATTGAATTCGCAATTAGCAATTTCCCCTTTGGATTAGCTATGGATGTTGAATTTGGTATGGACGTCATTTATGAAAAGCCCTTTATTAAATTGAACATCGCAGATTTTTGTAAAATTGTGTTCGGTTATCCGATACGAACAGATGTCACCATTACGTGTCGTTTTCTATAAACAAATTCCCCTTTTTTAATTTTCTCCAATTATGAATTTAATAATGGATGTTTGAACTGAAGGGTGACCTGCTAGTTCGGTTAACTTGACCCCCAGTGGCTATTGTAATCTAATTTAGCTTACTTCCTTTGTCTTTCATTCTACGTATTTGATAGATTTTTCCTGTTTCTTAATTCTTGCGAGCCAGTTCTTAACGTCTTTGTTTGCTGTTTTTTTCTCCTTTTCTTCTGTTTTTCCATCTCACCATATACGCATTTTATTTGCGGTTTCCTCAACCATAACCATTTTTTGCATTATTATTATTCTATTATTTGAATTTCAATTCTGAACAACGGGAATATAATTGAAAATTGTTTAGACGTGGACGCTCAAGTGGAAAATGTACTGAAAACCTCCTCTGTGATAGAAAAAAGTTTGGCTGAAATTATTGTTGTGGGACTTTGTTGGCCTCTAATGATCTCCTCGAATGTCACTTAGGTAGATTTTGAGGAAGGAAGAAACGAATGTCTCATGTTTATGTCAAGTTGTCCACTCGGTCAATAATGCAAAATAGGTGGCTGAAAACTGCCGTAATGATAAAAATGCCAGCATTAATATGTATCACTTCATACAGACAAAAACACAAATCTTCCTGGAGAGTCAATCACCTCTTCATTTAAAAAAAAAATGTCCTTTACAGTATGAGGTCTTCCCATAAATCCAAGAAACGTCTGTAGACGTCGTGTGTAACAAATCAATTATGGCTGCAACCGCTAACAACTTGGAACAGGTCTTCAATACTATTTCCCCAGGAGACATCAAGAAAATGGACAAAGGTCTTAAAATTGTCTTTACAAATATTCTACCAACAACCCCTCTGCATCATTTAAAAAACTACAGTTTCAGACAACAAAAATTGTAAATTTTATAATGTAACTGGTCGTTCAAAAAGATGACTCACCAATTAATAAATAATGTATGTTTGACAAGTGTCATTAATGATTTTTATTGTTAAGTTTTTTTTCTTCAATCCTTACTATATTCTACTCTAAAAATAATGATTATCCAATACAGGGAGTTGGCTACTCTGACCAGCACTGCTCTTTGGTAATTTATGCTACTAGTTTGGTAGTACCAAGTGATTCCATTATTTTGTCCACCTAATGTATATGTGTGTAAGGACAAAGTTAACTACCGTGTAGGATTACAATAGCCTCTGTCACGAAATGGCTGAAAAGACGAAACCAAAAGTCATCGTACTGTACGATATACGAACTGGTTGTTGACTCTATGAGTTAAACCACTTCGCAGCGCGAAAATCAAATAATCCTGAAGAAATCAAAATATTAACTTACTGCATCTCAATTCTAATATGCGAATTATACCCTTCCAAAGTTGATATGTGGACTGTAGGTGGTACTGGAGTGTTTTTGCGTGTCTCCTCCTATTCCAATGTTCAACAAAAACTCCATTAAATTGAAGAACCCTAGCTTAGAACCCCTCCCCCCCAAAAAAACCGCTAGTTTTTCAAATCGACGATGGCGTAGGGTGGTGAAAAGTTGGCAGGGGGTCCCTCCAAATGAAGTCCACACCTAGGTTGGTTCCAACGAGGCGCCCAAAAATTCGTTTCATGCCTTAACGTTTCCAGACTACATGGCCAAATACCACCCATGACGTGAAATTCATTACCGAAAGACAGTTTCGAAATTAAATTTATTCAGAGAGAGTAGGAGAGCTTTTTTATTTCTTGGTTCATCTGCACGCAAAATCCTAATTAATGTGGTGTAAATTAACAATAAACGGAGAGAAGACATTAGTTAAAACACCACAAGAAGGAAAGAGAGAGAGCAATTTTATCGAAATAACCTTGGTGGTCACTCATTTATTCTAGTCAAATATCTTGATAAAAAATTCACAATTTTTGCAAACGAAATTAATAATAACAAACTATTGTCCCAATTTACTATAATGACGGTCGTTCAGTTTTTCGTTAAAACCGCTGCATTGCTGTTCATAAAGCGCCATCTTTAAATAAAGATGGCCGCCAAATGTGCAGTAAACACGCCAAACCGCGCTAAACCACAAACTATGGAACATATTGTGCCACAAACCTGCAATTTAATGATCAAACATGCAGTTGGCTAACCCTCCGTCAAATGTGTTGACAAACATAAACAGCCAGTTATCCAATTAGTTAAGCGTTTTAAATGCCAGCATAGAGTGTTGCATTTAAAATACCAGTTTCAACACCATTGTCCGGTTATACACTCTTGTGTTTAAAGGCAGTCGATAGTGCCAGCTTTTATGATGCTAATGTAGCCTATTGAGCATGCAATGTTGGCATTGTTGACCCATGGCTTCAACAATATTTTAGCTTTAATATAAAACTCAGTCATAATATAGTGACAATAGCGTCATAAATTAATCAAATAATGATGGTCAGTTCAGAGAAGAAAAAAACTATTGCAATTGTAAGCGCAGTCTAGGCAAGGTGAACACACCTAAAAGCCAAATTAGTCGAAAGTATAAAAAAATAGAAAAAAAAAATATTAAAAATGTAAATTAGCACAAAAAAATCTAATAATAAAAGTTGAAAGAACCTCCAAGAGAGAAAAAATGAGAATTGTTCCATCTAATGAAGGGAAACTTCGAGTTTTGTTTCGCCCTGGGACTAATTTCGCGTGTTTTGGTCAACGTAGGTAGGTTTATAAAGGGACGCATCCACGAAATATGATGAACTCTCGTGATTACCAACCAAATAATGGATTTTAATAATGTGGAAAACTAGTGCATCCCAAGCAACCATTATTTTTCAACAGATAATGGGAATTACACGTATTAGCACGTGCACTTCCGGTCATTCATGTTGTCTCAGCCAATCTCAGTCCACCAATGCAAGAATTCACTAAAAAGTGGCTTAACAAGTACCAAAAAAATATTTTAAAAAATACCCACTAAAAAAAACATGTATAATCCAACATCAGATTCCTTTGACATTAACATTGAATAAATTACCTGCAATCAAATTGATTTCATACATAAAAAAATGAAATATTGGGATTGTTTTTCATAGCACGCCATGCAATTGGAATTCAGGTATACTTATACAGTTTAATAGCTGTATTAAAAACCAACATTATATTTGTAAAAAGTATAGATGACTCGCTAGGATTCAGGGATTCATGTAGAGGAGCAGTAAGAAGAGCAATAGTTAGTGAGCTCTAAGTGAAAACACATGTATACACCTGTAGTGTGTACTGTATCTGGGTCTACAAGTACAGCGTGCAAGTTACTATTAATATGTTTAAGAAAAAACATCAGTGTTGTAAACAAGTTATAGAAAGTGATGAAAAGTTGAACGATGGTATATACTGTATTATATATCTGCTAGATTAAGTATTATTATTATTATTATAATATTATTTAAATGTAGCCAATAAGCAACATGTTGTCATTCATTCAGAAAGAAGATATGACATAGATAGTATACAAATACCGATATTTCCATATTTGAAAATTCAGGTGATCTAACAATAGCCTGCCAAGAACCAGCAAGGCTATCAATCCATCAAAGTGTGGAATTATCAACTTGACCATAAAAATGTCAAATCAAAACATCTTCTTGGAGAAAAAAAATAATAAGAAGCAGCAACATAATAGGATGAAAACTCCCCAAAAAACTCGATAACCCTTCCATTCAACAATAATTGTAAAGATGAACCTGGCAGAATCATTTTTTCCCACGCCTGTTCAATCTCAATAAAATGATACCTTATTATTTCTATCATAAATGCTGCACCTTATACTTAAATCACACTTTCTGACCCGGCCTGCATCTTATGTTTAATATAGCAGGCGCAAAACCAGGAATTCAGCACGCGATTTACTCATGAAGGTAAACCAGACACGGCCAGGTAAACTAGAATTAAAGAGTTCATACAATGTGAACTGTACAGGGAATGGGCAATGGAAGCAGAGCATCTTACAGTGATAGTATTTTGGCTTCAGCTATTCGTTTTTATATCAAAATGATTAAACATCACCTCACTTACTCCAAGTAAAAAATCAAGGAATTAAGTGGAATATGGTTATTTTACAATTGTATTACTGAAACGTTGACAACTGCCATTTCAAGAGTTCTTCCATGACTATTTGATGTAACGATTTTACAGACTTAAATAGTCACATCAATGTCACATAAAGATGTAAATGATGTAGCGTGAGTGGTAGAATAACGTCATGATAATTGCAGTGTTATATATAGAAGTTCTTAAGGTACATTGCAAATTGATGTGGATTTTAGGGTTTTGCACAATGCCCAATGTTGCAAATGAAATCTTGGACGCTTCTTAGAGCGTCTATTAGTTCAAACTCATACGCTGGCGCCATCTATTAACAACGAAACTGTGTACTCATAATCTATTTCACCTTTGGTTCTTTGGATAGAGGCATGCATTGTTTACTTTTTTTAAAAGCGAGTTTTTCTAACTCATTGGCTCATTCATAATGACGATGACATGAAAGTAAATTTAGTAAATTTTGAATGTTGACCACACAAGCAGGATATAAAAAAGTGAAGTTAATATGCATTTGGTTGCAGTAATCCTGAATGGAAATCCATCCTAAATAAGTTTTTTTTTAAAAAAGTTCGGCCCCCATAGGGTGAAAATTGCACGCATTCGTAGGTATACGTTGGTGGCATTGGATCACGTGAAAGTTTAAACTTTAGAAACACGAAATAACTGAGAATTATAAAAAAATAAGAAAAACTCACTGGAGCGCCAAGGTGTTTTCAAAATGGTGGTCCGTTGCGGCAAAATTTACTATCGCATGTGAGAAAAACCTGCAAATGAAACAAAAAATGGCGTTTAGAGTGCTATCTTCCCATTCATTGTTAAATAATTTGTTGAGAATTACAACAAAGGATTCCCAGATAAGTGGTAATTTGAAAAAACCTGAGAAAAACAGGAGAGGATAAGGATGAGAGGCTTTAAAAAAAATAAAAAACATGCCCCTATATCTGGAATAATAAAAAGTTAAAAGAATAAACAAAGTAGAAGAAACAACAAAATAACAACGAGAAAATTATACTCTTGTCTCTCAACTGACATTCACCAACTGGTGAAAAAAAAAAACTGCCACATTTTCTGGAAAGCTTAGTGAAGATGTGCTCTAAAAAACTGCATCCTTGAATCTATGGGAAATCATCAGGGCTCAAAATTGGCACCAATTCGACGATCTCTTTTCAGCAATGATGTATACAAGTGGCAAGACGAATAAAAGTTTTGTTATTTTAATGTGTAACACAGTATATAAAATTTGATTACATGACCCATATCTGACCTTTTGGCCGTCAATTGTGAAGAAGAGCTAGGGTGGGAACAGAAAACAGTTACATGGATACGACACCAACAAAAAAAGTACGAGTGAAAGTAGACATGGCAATAGTACGAAATAGGGAGAAAAAGAGGAATTACAAGTTTGGCGAGTGGTGACATAACCACAAAAAGGTATCTGGAAAAGTGTTCAAACAGGGAGATAAGTTGGAAGGATGATGGAAGTGATAAGAGCCGAGAGCTTGGTCACAGAAATCGGAATTGGAAGCTTTTGTAGGGAATACTGTATGGTAGAAATCAGAAATTGTGAATAACAAATTTGTGATATGAATATCGTTCTAAAAAAACCCTATTGAAACTGATACTAAAGGATCACTTTCCAGTAAACTCTGGGTCAGACCTACTCGCTGTGGAACTTTGGTGACAATGTTTGTTATTTGTAAGGTGAGGACGATGTCTACAAAATGTTGGGTATACTGAACATCTCTGTACATGCCAGTCTATGTACACCTGGCATGTACAGCCATTTTATACTTTCTGAGAAAAATGGGATATTAAGTTCCTTCATGTGGGAGGTTAGTTCCTTCAGCCGGAAACGCTGATGTACTCATGCGCGAGGAACGTATTTTTTGGAAATTAAGTTCTTCGCGCATATTCGCTTCCGGCTGTGCTATCAGTCTATCTCGTGAAGGTGTACCTGTTATAAGCCAACTAGGTGAGAATAAATATCAATTTATTTCAATTTATTTAAAATATAACTACCAAAACGCGTTCATTTAAATTATGACCTTGCATATATTTTTTCGTAATCGTGTATTAATTAATGAGCTGCTTTTAGTATAACAATCCCTTAGTGCTTTTGTTCCAACAAATCTGGTTTTCCGTATATTGGTATTTTTTATACTCAGCCTTGAAATTTAACAATTCCTCCCAATTATGCTTCAAGAAATAATTGGTTTTCAAGGAAAATGCAATTACAGGCAACGAAGGCCATTTACTTAAATGCTAATTTTACACATTCACACCAGAGTGCAATAAAAAGATGAAATTTCAGGGATGAACTGGAAATGTGTAAAGAAAAACAAGAAAACTGGCTGACAATCAAGTTTAACACTCATCATAGTCAACAAAAAAATATATGGTGTTTAAAAATACAGTGACGCCTTTCCAAGAGTTATATAGGACTACTATTTTGCCTAGCAGGCAGGCCATATTTGAGATATACTACTAGTTTTCGTACGCTAAATACTTTATATATTGAATCTTACTGTACTTGGACCATCATTTACACATTCTCCAATGTCACATACTATCTCCATTCTATCACAATCAAGTGACGAATTATAAGTCATATCAAGGCTTTTGTTTAGGTACAAAGCAGACAAGGATGAACGTTGTATGATATTTATATCGGTACCCTGCACAAATGTCATGTGGGCAGCTATGAAAATATACATGACGCTCTGATACTGTATATTTTTGATACAATGTCCAAATTCTGCCTTGACATTTTTTGCTTTAAGAGGGCAAAATCATAAACCTGCAGTGATAAACCTTCGAAATCAACTTTCGATATTACTAATACAAATCTTACGCCCATACAAATGACATATACAAATCCCGTATTTTGATCGTGTTTTCAAAATACATTATTACTTGTTTTGCCATGTCAGTTGATAGTTTTCATAAAATTGTGTATGAAACTTGTTAAAAATATTTCAATTTTCATCCTTATAAAGTTATAGGATTAAACGTTTAAAACATACGTATTACATGATTTGCATTATTACCAATATTTTTTTTCTGCAACATAAATCTATGCATGATTTTATGGGCCAAGACGTGTAAAACGTAGCATTATAGTATTTATTACTAACTCACCTGGGGCATTTTAACCTGAATTATAAATTATGCATGTTCTAAGCGTCCTTCATAATTTTATAAAATTTTACAAAGGTTATCTATGCATGTTGTTTTTGATTATCAGCTTATATGGGTAAGCAAGCATAAAAATATTAAAAAAACTTAAATAAAGCTAGAAAACTTTGGTAAAACGTACATGTAGAATACACTTTAGTACTGTAGAGTATACACTGAATGTCCTATAAATAAGATAAACGTTTGTTTTAATGGCTTTGAAGAATGACACCAAAACAGACTTTAATGACGACATGGAATAATACAACGTATTAAGGATAAGTAGATACTACCTGGAATGCTAAACATTAAACTGGTACATGTCAAGCTTAATTCAAATATGTTAAGAATGAAATTTTTGACAGTTTCACTAAACAGTGTACTGAACTTCAAGTCAGTACATACCAAAACATGAATTGAAATGATTTACATTTGTATGTTTTCTTAAATTTCACAAAATTTCAAAGTATCACTTATCACAAAACTTTAGTGAACACGAGATGTAATAGGGTTTAAAAAAAAATTTGAACGAATAAAGATGAGAAGAGATTGCTTATTTGTTTTGGTTAGTACTGCAATTAGTCATATAATGGGTTTTCTTAACTCATTTAACAAGAAAGCATTTAAACTTCGGTATAGCATTTGACTCATACTTTCGC
This sequence comes from Ophyiulus pilosus, assembly GCA_033995625.1. Classification (NCBI taxonomy): domain Eukaryota; kingdom Metazoa; phylum Arthropoda; class Diplopoda; order Julida; family Julidae; genus Ophyiulus; species Ophyiulus pilosus. The sequence continues at coordinate 28,872 of JAUJYV010000191.1, forward strand.
AAATTTAAGGCTATAAAGTGCACTTATTGGCCCCCGTGTTGTTATACAGAAAAATAATTAAAACGACCATAAATCGCAGTTTGTGTAGTATTATTATCCTCATGGCCAAAAGAAAGAAGAAGAAAAAAAGGTATTAAGCATTGCAACACAGTTTGCACACTTTTGTCGTGTAGACGGTTGTCTTTGCAATCCGAACAATTGCCAAATCTTATGAAATCCTGGTTAATTTATGCTATTTTTAAAACGATTGTTGATAAAACATTAAATTGCCAGGCGATATCGCAGTTATTCCTGACACGTCATTGCCATCTATAATAATGAAAATTAAATATTAGGGTAAATAGGATTTTTCCTATAAATAACTTGGCTGCCACCCAATAGAAACGCAATAAATGTCTCCTGATGGGGTTTACACATCCAGACACTATAGGTAATTTTCATAGCCATATTCTAAACTGGCGAAATATCAAAACGGCTTTCAAAATCCTGTTTTAAACATATCCGAGAAAGGTTCTCATTAACATGAGGTGATCAGGTTGTAGATTTTTTTTTTAAATGGGTGGTTTTGAACAAAAAAAAAATACATTCAAAAATCACAGAATCTGTGCTTATTATTAAAGAAACACGCATTTAATGATTATCCATTGTATTTAGTCGCGTGGTACTTCACGATGTCATAATTTACATTTTTCCATTACAAAATGGGGTATCAAACTATAAAATACGACTTCTTTGAACAGGGTTTATGATTTTTATCTATAAAATGTGTCATAATTTTATTGGAAACGTGTCCCTATTTGTATATTTATCGTACTGTCCTCCATTAGCAAAACGATAAGCATATCACATGTTAGTTAAAGACCAAATCAAACTGTTCATGAATAGGTTATTTTAACTGGACATTAATTGGATCCACGTGTTTAGAAATTATCATGACATTTTGTATTCGCAAGTCCATACATAAGCTAACCTAACTAAAATGCTTCACCCTGCAAATCAAGTTATTCACACAAAAAAAAAAGAATGTTGGTTATGTTTATTGGAAATCCCTCTTGTTCCATTGGCTAAACAATACTCGCCATACCGGTCTCATAGCGATATTATAATGGAAAGCAGCACAGTAATTGTGATCATGTTGGTAAAAACGTAGCACCATAATCCACGAGCAAAGTGAGTGTGGATTTACCCGTACAATTGTTGTTCTACATGAAAGGTGTCAGTGTGCAATTTTAAAGTTTGAACGCCTCATAATTATTATTAAAACGCTTCATTTCCAGATTAAAAGAGCAGATTACTTTGTCAATTTTTGCCGACTCCATTAGTATAGAAATTACTTGGGGTGGCGGAATAAAAAAATAAAGAATAAAAAAAAAGAATTCGAAATTGAAATTTTAAATGGGTAAAAATGCGAAACAAAAGTAGATTTTCAATAGCAAGAGAGAGAGCTCCATCCACTTCACATTAGTAAAAATGCCCACAGGTAGAATGAAGAGAGAGAGAGAAAAAAAACATTTAAAGTTAACAATGAATAAAAAATGCAACAGCAATAACAAAAGGTGAGAACTGAAAGGCACGGCCTCATTGGTCAAACGCAATATTTACTTTAAAAATGCGCTGTCAAAAGTGGGCTTCAATGGCACCTATTTAATGATATGTTTGATGATGAAAACCTTAAAAAGGAGAAAAGGTGGGTCATTTTTCTCCATCAGGTCTTATTCAACTTTGAGAAGCAGAAGAAGAAGAAGAAAAAAACATGGAAAGAAAATATTTTGCTAGGACCATGATTTGGCAAAAGCTGAACATTATTTTTGCATTTGTTTAGAAAGAGATGGATCGGTGGGGGTGGCGAGATGGTGTACAGCTCCTGAACCTATTATTTTTGGGCTGAAAAACAACCCGAAAAGCAGATAAAATAAAACAGAAGCCAATGCGAACTTGATTACGAACGGATGGGGGGCCTGCACGAAATAATGGCAACGAAACAAACAAAAAAATCACGAAAATGCAAAAATGCGAAAGAAAACAAGATCGGATATATTTATCATCTTATTCAATATTTTCAACTTAAAATAACAATTTCCTCTATGGGCTCCCTTTTAAAAAAGATAAATAAATGAGGCTGCGGTGAGCTATTTCTACTGAAAAAGCGCTATTTTGATTTCGTCTATAACAATAACACGCTATGTTCTTTGAATTTAGGGCAATTTTAGTCGAATGAATTTTAACGAGTTTAGCGCCATCTATTGATCAGTTGTCTCTATGTGATTCGACCAGAGTGTAAGGGCCATCTTTTAGGATATTGAGCTCCATGTAGGATAATTTTGCCCCATGGCAAGTACGCCATATAGCCCCTGATTAAGTGGAGGTCTTAATATGATAGCCTTATAGTTGTGGGTGGGCCCCCTTTGTCTCCTGACAAACAATATCTTAGATCTTAGCGATGAAATGTTATAGGAAATTCCAACCTGCTAAGTCTGATATGATGTCAAGTATAGTTTTATCTTGTATGAAATTAATATACTAAGATAAGTGCAGATAATTTCCAAATGTCGTCTGCTATACTTGAGATTTAATGTTAAGTATTAAATAAATCTTTTCAAATGAACAATTCATACGTTATGAAAATAGGGAGACAGCTTTGGTCAAATTATACGCAATTATACATAGCCATCACGTGTCAGAGGTCATATTTATCGAGATTTGATATTTTACATGATGTATGTTAAGTACTTGTCCATCATTCTGAAATTTCTTATTTTATTCACTTTTCATGAATCAAACGGTGTTTATTCTTTCTTCGATCTTGCTTACCTTTGTTAATATAACAAGTAAAGATGGGGGATTTTAAGCCAATTTGGTTCAGACGACTGGGGTTCACGCTTGGGGCGCATCAAAGAGATTATATGGAAGTTAGCAAGAATTTTGTGCCCCTAGCCCACCCGGAAGCCATGGCAACATCGGCATATACTTGGATCAGAACAAACTTATTTTGAAAAGAAACCGGTTGAAAAGTAAGGGAGGAGTATTAAGACAAATACATTCAGGCCGCCTACATTTTGAAATTAATGCAGTCATATTTTCTTTTTGATTCAAGGAATGAAAAATGGCAATAACAGCTTGCTGAAAATGTTTGGAATTGGTAAAAAAAAAATTCACCAGAGTTGAATGAATGAGGCAAAAAGGCGAGATATTTGATATCCATTGTCCTACTGCATAACATTAAATAATGTAGGGCATCCTCAAACCCAAATCTAAGTGACCCCTAGTTTTCAAATACGACGTTTCCAACATTAATCAAATGCGTCCAGACCCAATTTCATTTCGGTCGATATACACGAGCCTTGTTTGATGCGAATAAACGTAATATTTCTACATTTCTTTTCATGTCAATTGATATAACCAATTTTGAAAGATGTTGAATGAAATACGCGTATAATGATAAGAATAATAAAAAAGATGGTTCCTTAAAAGAGTGCCCGTCGTCTTTCAACGGCACGAAAATATTCGATTAAGATTTTTTTAAAGGAAATAATCAATCAAAATAATGGAAAAAGGCAAAATTGGACCACAGAAAACATTTTAACAAATTACATTAATAATAAAATCGGACTAAAAAAATATACTTTGGTGGTTCAAAGAGCTGAGGCGATATATAGGGTGAATGAATGAGATGAAAGGGCACCATTTTCAACTTAAATCTGTTCGTTCAGCCTAAATCTGAACAGAAATTGGATAAGTGGACAAAGATGGATTAAAGAGGACAAATTAAATTCATATGTTTTTCATCTGTTAAATATATCAGTAAGCAATTTTTATCAAGAAGATTTGCATAGTTAAGAAACATAAATTTTAGATAAAATCACTTAATATTCTCAATCTACCTCAAATCTGCTTTTAAATCATATACGAGTCTGACAAACGTCATGACTGGCGATAGGTACTTAAATTATGTAGCTATTAAACCTTTCTTCTTACATTTTATAACTTTCTAAATACAAAATATCTCTTTGAGTAAGTAGGCCTACTACTAGTATTATCACTACATCTGAGAACGCTATGTTGTACGACAGTGGCCATGTTCTTCATAGAAAAAGTTGATTCCAAGCCAATGAGGTACAAGAGAGGAAAAGACAATTAAGATTTGTAACGTATGCCAGGAGAATTAAATGATGATCAGGTAAATTATATTTTAATAACGAACATATAAATAGCCGACAAACAAATAGTCGGGCATAATTACTATTAAAATTGTAATATGTAATAAAGCACTGGCAGCACAGCAATTTAAAGGGTTAACGTCATAAGTGAATTGACGTCACAACGTTGCAAGTAACGTTCATGTTGATTCACAGTGGAAGCTTATTACCGTCATTATCGAAATCATGTTTCCAAATACCCTCATGATTTCGATAACTGAATGTACTAACAGATTATCTGCTTTCCAGCTCTATAATGGAATACGATATTTTCAGCATCAAATTAAATTTAATGGAAAAATATTTAAATACATGCACAAAATATGTTATTGCAACGTACATGTACTGCTTTTTGAATTTTTTTTTGGTCATAACATACAATACTATATTTAGGTACATCTGGAGCATCGTGAAATGATGGAATTCTTGTAAACATCGATTACTATACGAGTAATAAAGTCAGATTTCATTATCCTTTGTGTATCAGAAAGTCAGTACTACAGTACATTTTCCTCACAGACAAAACATAGGTCCAAAAGTCCTCAATATGAAAGAAAACCGCAAAATCCCCAAAATCAATCAATCCCCATATCTCAACTATCGATCAACTGACCGCATTTCTATTCCATCATTTTTCACCCAAATAGAAAACTCATTACTAAAATAGCGTTAATGGAATTATTAAATGCATAAATGGGTGGGTGTGGAATTTTAATGCATTTTCATTGTGTCTGATGCGAAAATAGCCCCGAGGTGATGCATTGATTTCTAATTAACACCGCTGAAAATCAGATAAAAGTTGAAAACAGCATGGTTCCTACGGCGTGATGCAAAATCCTGGCATTGGCACCAAGGATGACAGGTAAACAAAATAAAAAATAAATTATCCAATCTTATAGACCCGCGTGCACTTTGGCGCAAAGACTATAAGAATATGATGCTAGTTTTTTTTAGGGAGGCTACATAAGAAATCTCCAACAGGGCTGCTAACATTCATAAAATTTTTTTCAAGGGGGTGTCAAGAAGGGCATCAGCGATAGAAAGTGAAAATTTGCAGAGTTAAAACCCTGATGGCGAATTTTAAAAAAAGAAAAAAAGAAAAAAACACCAGGTCGTGATACACAATTGACAATTCCATGACTAGTTGAAATTTTGATAAATCTCTATAGCTCTCACCTTTGTCAGGCTAAGGGGCGCTGCGTGTTGCCGCGCCAAATTCGGTAGAAAAATATCCCCCTTTTGCCATCATCAATCAAAGATGGCGAATGTGGCTAAATTCAGGGTAAAAAACCAAACGGGGACCCAAGTCCAGACAAAACAATGAAAATTCAAGATCAGCATTCGCACACAAAGAATGCATATTTATGCAGCTTTGTATATATGTTGAATATTTTACGAAGTTTTAAATTTTGGTGTTGGTTAGATTTTATAGTGATGAAAAATTAAGATTATGGCAATTAAAACATAAGAGTCGTTCAAAGCATCCTTTTGCCATATTCAATTACCATAATTCAAAGAACCAGTGGTTGTAACAGTTCACAATAATGTGGTTGTGGTAGTATATATACATTAAGGCTGACCTGATATGAAGGCAATTCTAACCACTCTGGAAACCATAATGAACAAGAAAGTGTTTTCTTCGTTGTAATTTTGTTACTGACGTGTTGTCGTGTCAATTTTTTTTTTCTGTTTAAAAAATAAACTAAAAGATGATGTCATGATGCGTTTTTTTCCTATCCAGGTGTTTTGTGTCTACATTTGGCTTATATTGCCGTTTTTATGTCACCCATGTGCATTTTGTCGCTTTTTTATGACGCGTTTCCAAATAAAAACTATTTTTAGTGAAAAATAAAATATTCAACCAGAAAACAGACCTGCATTTGTTATTTTTATATGCACCGGTTAACGGTTAATGCCATGTCGACATAACGTATTGCGTATAAACTAGGGACAGTGAAAGTGAATACCGATAAAATGGAAATGTTATAATGCATTGTATTACATATCGTTCCATCATCCTTAACTAGTTTGCAACTATAAAAAGAATGACAAAATTCTTTTTGAAAATTAGTATTAATGGCATGGATTCAAAAAAATTATTTAAAAATCATGAGTTATCATTTCTAAAATTTAAATACTTGTTCTGAATTTGTTGGTTGTAAGAATCTTACTCGGTTTCTGCGCAGATCATGACCGGAACATATAAACCGTTTAGGAGTTGAATTACAAACACGTGGCCACAGCAGTAGAAAAGAAAATGGTTAACTAAATTTAATAATGTCAAGAGCATGTCCATGACAAAGTAATGATTTTAATCCACAACAAGCTATTGCAATACTTTATATGTATGTATTATAGTACGAAAAATACTGTGTTTAGAACTTACTCCACCATGTTAAAACACCTGAAGTAAGTGTTAAATATTTTTTATACTTGTCAACTATCTGATATTATCTTATGTCGAACCCGCTTAATTACAACAAATTTTGCAAGCCCATGTGCAACTTTTGTATGGAATTGTGACCGGATAATTACACATTTTCGGCTTGCCGGGTCGCTGTGCAATTAAGCTGGTTCGACTGTACGTATAACAATTGGTGAAATTCAAATATTCTTGTAAAAATGTGTTTCATTTAATTGCGGTATATGGCACACTTTACAAACCTATTTGACCAGGTAGGGAAAAGGTGTGTGCAGTTGGCCAATGTCTATTTCCGCCATGCAAATCAGGAGGATTCTGGGAATTCCCTTGCAATGCTTCATGTTTGTGTAAATTAAGCTTTATGATGCATATTACAGTTAAAACATACTTTCTTAGAGCATGTTTCCAGAAACTGATGAAACAAGTTTACTGTCCGACAATGATTGTACAGTAATTTATAGTTGATGCAATCATCGCTACAATAAAAACTTTTCACTTAGCACTAAAATTTGTACATGTATAATATTAGCAAAAAAATAATTATTGCAGAGTGCATGGCCTCATTTGCAAAATTTATAATAAATCTCGCGTAGGCGTAAATCATCCATCAAATTTTATTTATGTGAAATCAAAACCTCTGGAAACGAACCTCGTAACCTCATTTTCTTCGAAAAAAGGGTTGATTTAATTCAAAATATGTATTTATGCTACCCATACAAAGCGGGGACTGTTCCCTCTAAATTCGGCTGTTCTTGCGCTTGCATTATTATTTTTTAGATGACGAACATAAGTTTAATATTCAATTATTATTTCTGTCCATCATCCTTCATGTCCAACCATCACCCGTCTCATTCAATCAAACAGTTCAGTGATCGGGTCTTGTAAAAGTCGCATCTGGGTCTCCAAAATCAAAAGACATTTATAAAAAGTATTGTTGAAAGAAACAAGCCAAGCTTGCAAGTCTGAAAACTGGTCCTTTAACAACCGAGTAAAAGATACTATTCAAGTTGGAGTGGATCTAGTTTGCACCAAATGCTTGATTACAGCTTTAAACCAGTTGAATCTTGGACTATTATACATTTGTGATTTAAAAAGCTATTTTATATGAATCTTACAGTGGGTAGATGGGTTATTCTGGAATTCCCAACAAATTCATTGTTCATAAAATCTTCTCAGCATATTTGTGAAGTTAACAAACACATGCTAAGTCGAATTTATGGGATTGGAAAAAAAATGCAAATGGGAAAACTAAAACACTGGAGTGTGGGATCGAATATAACAGTTTGCAAAATAATCTGTCAAACTAACCGAGGATGAGCAAAAAAGCTATATAAGAAATCACATGCTAACCCTAAGTTCAACCACGTAATTAAACTCTCTTGCACACAGTGGTTCATACATCCTAGATGCTTTTTCCTTTAACATGAAAAACTTCTGAAAAAAAATTAACACTGCAAACTTCATCAATTTATTGGATGACTGAATACCAAATTGAGCTTTAAATAAAACAAAATCGTGTTTACAGTAAAAAGAAATCGGTATAAAACAATACCATGAGATCATGACGGTTAAGATATTAAACGTCGAGATTTAATGTAGTACAGTTACCATGCAATAAATGGAAAACTTTGAAATGGAACATACTACAAGATGAAAGTTGAGCAGTATTACCGGTATAGCGTGCTAAGAATAAAAAGTACCATTAGCAGAATATTATCTCCATAATGTATTGCAATTTGAAGCGGTTACAGAATTGACAACCTAATGTTCTTAGCATGCATATGCTAAAGTGACATTTGTCAAAAGTAGACTAGATGATCAACAGGATAATTGCTGCATTTATCTTGGTGTTTTTTTACCAACATCCAATTTTCATTTTCCATGCTATTGCGAAAGCACCAACCTAAGTGGATAAATACCCCATGCGTAAAAAAATATTTCGTTATTAGGAGAAAAAAAATCCTAATTTAAAAACTTTCGCCTTGTATAATGATAAATGCATTTTTGCAGCTGCTTCTGTCCAATAAGGCCGAAATGCATATATACCCTTTCCCCCATTATGTAATATTTCATACTTGTTGCGTGAATATGAAATATCAGATGATGAACTCGGCCCTGTCGGGGTGATGCATTTCACCCCTTTTCCATTTAATTTCTCCCTATTCACAGACTTTTTAAGGAATTTTTTTTTTCGCCAGCCACCGAATTTCCATATTAGAAACCTGCACAAAATGCTCGCCACGTAATTTATTGCCCTGCCACACACTCTTTTGCATAATAAGTGGGTATTGTCAACTTTGTGTGGGCCACTTTTAATCTTTGGTCGCGCGGGACCCCCTCTTTTTACCCGTTTTCGGGAAAGTTGCATGCGGGTCGAATACGGGGGTCTAACTAAAAAAAAAAAAGTGGCCCAGTCGGGCTTTTAATACATTAATGCAAATGAGACAATGATATCCCATACAGCCGTTGAATACAGAATGGATGATGATGATGGGTCAGTCAACAGTCTGCGACTCGGGACTATATCTAAGGACTAGAAGGGGCTCTCTAAATCCACCATCCATGGCACTAAACTTCCCTGGAACCTTAAAAAATATATCCTTTGATTTATGAGAAATATATGGATGAATATATAAATATAGCTTGACTAACAATTTATAAAAGGTGACTATTTCCCTCTCCCCATCCTTTTTTTCTCTATTTCACTTTATTTTCCCCTCATTTTCCCCCTATCTCTAGCTGCACCCTTCCATACTTCTTTAGGCTTACGCGGTACCCCTTCGCAGTTTCGGACCTAAATCCATCTCTTGGCACCATTTACAACCCGATTTTGACCATAACCCTACCTACCCCTTAAACACAATGTTTGCTTTTACATTTATTTTCATTCAATGCCTCTTTACATTCCCTTTTTTACCCTTTATTATTCCAAGAAAATTTTGCTCAAAGTCTATATGTAAATGCTGTATTTCATCAGTGTATATTGCCATTGTAATACTTGTTAAAATTAACTCATACCACCTTATAACTTGAACATCATTCCAAATATTATATAGCCATATTAATATTTCCAGTTTCTCTTATTCCGCAGACATTATTTTGAAGTTCTTGCAAATCAAGAAGAACAACTATTTCTATGATATAGTTATTGTAAAACTAAATGACCACTTAGTCACAGAGTCAAATTTACATAAACAAGATTATTTTAATATTTGAAGGCTTGTCCAATGATGCTGCATAAACAAGGTCTATGATAAAATATTGTATACAACGTTCAGCATATTTTGTTAAAAAAACATTGTTTAAAAGTCGTTTTAATATAAAGTTTGTAACTAAAATTAGGCATAATAGTATTAAAAATGCAAGCTCCAAATATCGATAAAAACTTTTCTTATATTACTTCTAGCATCCTAAACCTTGGTGTTCATAAACGTTTAATAGAAATAGTAATTAAATCCATTTTATTGTTATTCTTTATTAATTAAAACAGAAACAGGTCGGGTTTAACGATTAGACCTAAAACTGAAGGTTTACTTAATTAAACTCAAACATCCTAACTTGTGAAGGGCAAAAACTTGCGTCTTAATGCGTATTAATGCAAAATAATAAAATTGTTTAAAAAAAGTTGGATTGAACTTCACAAATATTTAATTAACAGAAAAAATTTAGGGTCAAACATGAAAAAAATTCAAACATAAATGTACGTATGTTCAGGTTATCATTGGACGGAATGTATTAAAAAAAATTTTAGTGCTATCGTATTTCATTCCAAGGTATTAAAAATGATTATCATTTCATATAAAATAAGAACTGGGGTATCTGCAGGTGCTGATACTGAAAGATAAATTTCGATTAATATTCATACATTAGACGCCAGGAACGTGCCGCCGAAAAAAAAATGGTACTTGGTTACTATAAATTTATCTATTTTAGTTAATAAAATAATAAAAGAATAAAACCAATAGATAGGCTAAAAATAAAAAGCAGGGAAATTTTTAAAAAGACAGGAAGCCCATTTTGCAGGCAGCAAGAAAACACCTGCATCTAAAATATGCATACAAACGGTAGTCAAACAACTACAGATATCTATAACGAAATAATTACGACTTGAAATTGGCTGCAACTTTTTTTTGATAAAAAAAAAACTCGAACGTTAATTCAATAAAAAAAAATTCAAACAATAAATTTCGTTTTTTCTTACGAATCTCGCAAATGCATATAGTTAAATAACATCTAACGACATACTATTAAAAGATGAAAAGATGCGAAAACATGGGGAAAGACTGGTCACGCCGCCATGTTGTTTTCAAGATGGCGAATATTCCACACAAAGCGTTTAGAAATTCAAACAAAAGATGGCTTTAAGGGTTACCCATCAACCCAACGGGTGCAATTATTTTGGGCAAAAATGTCGGATATCTGTTTGGGGACAAAGCTTGTTTGTTAATTGGGCGTAAATATTTGCCTACCTCTTTGTTGATCGATACACTGCAATTGAAAAAAGAGTGGAAATCAGATGCCCGCAAAGCCACCCGATCACCTTAACGCCACATTAAAATATCTAGCACCTGAGATTGGCAATATAATAAATAAATATTCAATTTCATTAAAAATGTGCACCTTTTCTCAGCGTGGGACAGATAGGCTTTGCTCGTTAGGAAACAGTGGTCCAATTATCATAGCAGTCGACTTTTGGTCATTGTAAAAGCCAAAAAAGGCAGGTGCCCCTCGAGAACTAGCTACCGTTACCTCGCTCATTAGCAAAGCCAACAGATAACAATCCCCCTCTACATTTAATTTTAATAATCCTGTTTACTCTTGTTAGCTTTCACAGCTTTTTTAACGCCAAATTTAAAGGCGCCGTCACTGAAATTTTTATGGCGTTCGTTGCCGCGCTTGGGTATGTACATAAAAACGTAGGAACAAAAAATTACACCGTTTTATTTTTGCCGACAACACTATTGTTTTGCCACAATCAGCAGTTAAAAATGGGTGGCGCTAAAACATGTGACAAAGTGTGGAAATAAAAATGCCTGCGACGAAATATTACGTCAAACTACCATAAACTACCCAAACGAACCACACTATTTTAAGATGAACGCTCTCCCAGCATCCTTCGTCGCCATGGCAACCAACGTGCGTGCTTTATCACGTCACCAAATTACATGGCGTTTGGAATGTTTGACACTACTATAATCTGATAACAGGCTGCTTGTTCCAAAAACGTTATTTTTTAAACGATTGCCATATTAGCCTTATTGTACATTTTCAACTATAGCTGGTATCACGGAATGGATTTTAACCTATTGTAGAATCGAAATTGAGATGACTTTCCACTAGGCTGAAATCCATTCTGTGACTACATGTACACACATTTAAGTATGTCGATTTTTTTGTAAACAGGTAGGGGAATTGTAAGCATAGTGGTAGCGTTGTGGTGAAAGTGAGGTAAGTTAAATTTTAAATGTTAAAAGCAGTTATGGACACTGTATACACGAGTAATTATTTATGCATTTTTTTGCATCGTTATACTTAATGTGTTTTTATTTGTTCATCACGTTTTGTGGTCTAAAACTAGTCAACAAAGATTCCTCGAAGTACTGCTATGTAGTGGTACGTGTTTGTGGCCAGTTTTTAATCATGTTTATTAACAATGTGACGTCACACGTTTTTATCCCCCGTCCATAAAGATAGCGATCGGCTTTCACCTGAAGCTTGTCTATACATTTCCGAGATGCTTTTTTTTCTGCCATACTAGTTAAAGGTAGGAATACTCCGCAGAAACACGAAATGTTGCGTTTAACATCTTTTTTGAGCTGTACTTTATGGCTGCTTCGTGAAAAGTAATATAGACAGACATTCACCAAAAAAGGCGTACAGTGTTGGCTTCCATATTTTATAAATAGAGCATTGTATTATTGTCGAAGAACAAAGAAGATCCTTTTTTTTTTCGCCAAAAATTCCAAAAATAACTTCACCGTGGAGGAAAAACAAAATCACATCCGACATTGGATAGCTTTGCGAGCGAATTTTTGTCCGTTTTTTAGTTTGAAAACAGTTTCAAAAAACCAAATACCATCGAAGTCATGCAGCCACAAAGCAAAGGATTATACTAGTAAGTTGAAATACCATGAAATATTTTCGAAAAAAAAAAATTGATAGATAAATCAAAACGAAGTTAAAATATCAGGACGAAAATTTGTATAAAATCAAGCATGAGGAAATTTACAGTAAATGCACACACATAAAAATAAATTTAAAAAACTGCAACCACAGTTTCATAACTCCTCCTAGAGGTGGCACTTGAACCACACCGTCGCGTTCATAAATTTTAACACCACTCCACCAGGGTTTTGCTTTCCTGACCAACCAATAGCAACACCGGTTCAACACCCTGGCTCTAAATGCATTGAGTGTAGCCTGCGGCGGCCATCTTTTTTATATTTATTTTTCCGCACGTTGATAATATAGCTGAATGAAGAATAAGTCCTATATAATAAATGAATGGCCACATTATTTTCATGAATTAAAAAGTGCTTTTACGATGATGGGCATATGAAGGACACGAACGCCCCCTTTCGTCCTCCTCAGCCCTTGGGCAAGTCGTGCCATCTCCCGGGTTCAATCGAGTGCTAGGTCAACATTTGCATGTTTCTTAATCCGAGCATGCAATGACAGAACCTTGACTTTGATTAGAGTCGGATTCCATAACTGCATGCGTGCCTTCCATTTGCATAACACATCTATTCCAATTAATCCTCAACCACGCTCTTCCATTGGCTGTCTTAATTCCCCTCCGATCATAAGCCTCGCCTTTAATACTTTGGGCATGAATATTCATTCATTTATTACGGTGTGACATACCCAACCTTCAGAGAGACCCTTACTAGAAACTCCATTTTTACTATTTTTTGTATGCATATACAAAAAAAACAACATCTGAACATCTTAACATGAAAGGCCAGTTGGTGCGTGGATCTTCAAGACCTAGACGATGGTAGAGCCATTACTATTACCAGTTCTTGAGAAGTGAAAGCAAATGCACATCCACAAACTTTTTAATACTGTAATAAAATAATAAATATCTGATTGGAAACATGTTATGCTAATTCATTATTAGCACAATGTCAACGTGGTCAATAATTTGCATGTATCATTGGGAAAATATGCTTGAAGAATACATAATTTGGTTCCAGACATGCATTTCCAAATAATGGTTGTTTTTTTGTCTCCAGCAATCGCGGAACTTCATCATGATCTTTCATTAATTGGTGACATCAATACATTTTACATAATCCAATTTTGATAAAAATGACGTGAGTTAAATGAATGGGACTCCTAAGTAAATATATTTTGGGCGAAAAACTTCGGTGCGTTTTGTCACATGGCGCTTGAAGTGATGACATTCAAAACGGGGAAAAAATGCATGTTGCCAAAAAATGCCTTAAATGCAACTGCCTGTGACTTCGACACGTGATATTTGATTACCAAAATGCAATGAGGGACCCGCAGCAGACGAAAATGACAGCAAACAATGCATGTTAAGAAGGATGCCGCATCTTCCCTTTAAGCCCAAAGAAACAAAAAAACCAAGAAAAACCGAGACCTGAATTTTACGCTAACAAGGTGGTATTCACGTATATTTGTGGCTTGATCCCGTGCTATTTTTTATCTTCTTCTTGCTTTTGGAAATATCACAAAAGACAGACGGGTTAGTCTAAAGTTGCGAATATGAAATCCAAGCAAACGAGTGATGAGCTGTGACACTTCTAATAACGGGAGACCAGGAACTTGTTTTTTCTCCACTTGCTATTCACGTCTTACATTGTTAAAATATTTCAGCAAACTTTTGAACCTCATGATTTCTGAAATTCTGCCAATCACAAAGCAGACGGGGTATTTTTTTTTCCCAGCAATTTAGTTAGCATTTGGACAAATTTGGGCTCAACATTATTTTGGGAAATTGGAAAGCTGGATAAGCACTTTGCGCATCATCAGTGTAACTCGACGCCATCATTTGGCTGACTCGCAAAACAAACCATACAGCTCTTTTCCTCCAATTTCGGACAAAGTGGCCCGATTATGCAGAAGACATGTGGTACAGTCTAAGCACATCTGGAGGACAATCATTTGTAAAGGGAATGGCGGACACGTGGCACTTTGCCAAAGAAACGCACGAACATCCGTAAAGCCATCAGGACATTCCTTTAACTCATCTGTAAATTCAGCAACTTTGAATGGGATATGCTTGAGAAAAAGTACACGATAAACGTTGAGAATATCCTTTTAAGACATGACATTGTTTTCTAAAATTAATTCATTGAATGCAATTAGCAGTGCTGTCACGGAATAGATTTCACCCTATCGCTGAAAACAGTTTTGGCTAGAATTTATAAAAATATGCATGGGCGCATGCGCTCACTTCATGACCTCTCCAACATGTTCCATGGTTCAGTGTATTCAAATGTTTAAAGGAATTTATCCAAAAGTAACTTACAAATTCTAAAAATTACCTTATTCCAAATATACAGAGCCTAAGAAGTTTATATTACTGTCTATGCTCTAGTACGTGTGGGTGATAAAAGTATAGACAACCTGGGTTTCATAACCAGATATCAACATGCCATTATTAGGTGAGTGGTTAAACCACTAAGTCTTCAACTAAGTAACCACTAAGTGTGCCTCCGCTATTAGCATCGTGGTTCCCAAAGTACTAGGGGAAACAGTTCATCCTAGGTGATGATGCCACATGTAAAATGTGTGTTTATAGTCAGAGCAGGCGCAGTAACAATTTCCTTTCCAAAATAAGGTCTTCGTCTCTGGCTGGTTGTTGTGAAATAAAATTTCCACTTATTAACACCGGTAGTTTGACCGAGCATGCGCAGTATTATATGCACGTTTCATGTTTGCCTATAGCTTATGCAAATTTGATAAAAATTACATTTGCGGAGAAAATTGAAAATTGCCAAATTTGGAGGTGAAAAAAATTACGTTTTAGTTGATCAGTTAGCAAAGCACAACGGAAGAGTTATTCGTAATAAGGTAGGTTTTTTTCGTGAAATGAGCGATTTGCCTAAAATCGGCGTTGCAAGTTCGTAGAAATATAAAATCAATATAGCGAGTCTGACATAGGCTTGTTCTAGCAGCCCTGATTAAAATAACAATAGATTAAACTAATCAATATTACACGTTTTTGACATTGTTTTATGACACTAGATTTATAATTCCCTAAAACTGTATATTTAGCGAGTTTAGCCTCCTATCAAAATATTATCTTGAAAACCATATTTGAATTTTTGATAAATCGATTAATATTAATTAATCAAAAAGCGCGTATTCATGGTGGTGGGAAGAGAGTAGCTGGGAAATTCAATTCTCCCATTTTGGAAAGGCATATAACGACTAGTAAGAGCTTATTTGCATAACCTAATAAAAAGTCAGATGTCGCAGAATTATCGACGTGAAAAATGAAAGAGATCTGAATTGCCACCAAAAAAAATCTTGAAAAAGCAATTTTAAGTTCAAGGGCCATTCATATATAGCGTCGCTAAGCGCGGGGTGGGTAATGAACATTTTTCATAATAGAGGGGCTTCATTTATATTTTAATTTCATTATCTGTAGGATAGGTGTAAGATGAATCCATCATTTTATAGATGCAAATTTTGAATTAACATTTTTCAAAAATGTGCAGACTCAGGCAATTGACAGACAGACCTGAGTATGGGATAGACTTATGTAAAATTCTTCAATCAAAATGTAGAACATGTTAATTCGCTAAAATACGAAAAAAGTACAAAGCATCTATTGTGGATGGATAAGTTTTGACATAGGAGTGACTGTCAGTAATATAGCGTTGAAATTCAGTAATGGCGATGAAACGGAAGTGTAACGGCTAACGGCTGTGTAACGGCTTACGAAAAAGTTTCATAAAACGATACTCCTACGATTTTTCGAAAAATAAACTCCCCTATACATCTTAAAAAAACATCTTGAATTTGCATCTGTTATTCAACTAATACTGCTGGACATTTTTTTACGGATGGCCCTTTCCTTCCTTTCCTAAAATGGTCGTGGTTGCTATTTTGAACATGCACTACTCTGAGAATGCGGAACAATTCGTGCGGGGCCATAACTTTGAAAAGATCGAGGGTTAAACCGTCTGGTCCTAACAGGTAGCACCGTGCAACTTAGGCTAGACGAGAGAAAGGAGGCCAGGGTGAGGTCGCGGTAGGGTTACAACTCGGTTTAACCCGACACAAATTTCAGACTGCCAAGTGCAACTTTCCCAAAGTTCTGCACTTTAAACGGCTGCGATATGGAGAGGGGTAAAGCGCCCCAATTCCGATAAAGGGACGTACAAAAGCATATTCGAGACCAGACCCACTTCAAATGTAGACTAACTCGTATAAAATAACACAGGTTTAAATCCGGCAACTTATCAAAGGGGATATGTTATAGGAAGGGAACAAAATAGACGCCATTTTCAAATGTGTTATGGCGAAATGAATGAATTTCTCACCTTTTTTTTATTAAAGAAAGTTCATTTTAAAAATACTCGCAACAAGTGGAACGATTCCATAAAAAAAACTCTAAAAGAGTCCAGCCATGGGCGTGACTTCAGGTTACATGACCATAGACGACGCATGTGGTAATCAATATCACAGGTGGACACATGAAAGGGACGTCCATATTTTCCATTATGTGAATCGACCGACACTTTTCAAAAATGTACCTTGGGGTCGTGGAGATCAATCTCAAGCACAGGTGGTCATACATATAACGTGAAGGATTTTGTACCATTCCAAAACATCGTTATGGAGAGCGGACTTAAAGCCTATATACAGAAACCACAGAAGCAATATTAGGCATAATTCACTAGAGAAACAATTATAAAACCCAATGAAATTGTTACAATTCCAAATAACCAATGAAGTAGTGCACATTGCATATGAAAATAATGTTAACGTTAAAACTATCGTTTTATGAAATGGCCTTGTAAGCCGTTACCCAACCACCATGTAAGCCGATTGACAGCCGTTAGCCGTTACACATCCGTTTCATTGCTGTTGAACCTAAATTTACAGCCTAACAAAGACGTAGTCATACGCCAAAAGGTTTAAAAATAAATTATTTTGGATGGCACAACATAGGAAGAAATCTAATTAGAATCATTTATCATGTGTCTCTTAGTTTCCTTCAAAATATTAAATTATAAATACGCTATTTTACAAAATATTTCGAGTTTTCCTATTTGGTCATATAGAATTCTGGAAACTTGAACACCTGCTTATTTCTAAACCGTTGTATTATATAATAAATGATGTTATCGAGGAATGTAAATCAATTTGCAAAAGATAAGCAGGCAGGCTATTCAGTGAAAGCTGCTATTTCTGGCAGATAGATTTTGGGGTCCAAAAACATCAATCCGAAGTGATACTGACGACCCTCAGTTTCCATTTATTGACACCCACCACTTTTTGCTGCGTCAATGCACACCCTTGGTTAGATATAAAAAAGTCGGCCATTTCCCCCGCGTTTTGAACTTCTCTCCTTAATCTCCCATTATGAAACCTATCTGTCGCGACTCTTATTTTAACTGATTTCAGTTAATGATAACGAAAGGGTGGCCATTGCACACAGGAGCGACTTTGACAGGCATTCAAAAGTGGGGGGAGGGGAAAAACCTCGAAAGTGAAGGTAGGCAACTAGGGGAAAGAGGGTGGGTAAAAACCATGAATGAACCACCAGTTAACGACTGTAAGAGCACGAGCAGGTGAGAATGAAGGTGATGCCAGACGACGGCGCTACTTTTCAAATGCACACGATACTAAATATACCCAACCAACTACAAGTTAGGCCTGGAGACTACGCCTAAATCGAAAATTAAGTGAGCGTTTGTGTTACCACAACATGTGAAATTATAACGCGGTTGCAACGAAACTTGGTGGGGGGAGTAAACTATATATGTTGCTTATCGCTGAGTCATTTCATCCCAAAAAGACTTACGTGCCGTATATAGTGGCCATTTCAATGCCTTTTGTTTTTCCCCTTTCTTTAATATTGCATTTATTTTCTAACTCGATGAATGAATGGTATACTCTGAGCATAATTAACGGCGCTTCAACCTATACCAAATCTATATCAGTACTAACCATTGGCAACACGTTGAAATTCCCACGGGGTTTAACATTCTTCTATAGGTCCATCATTTATTAACTTTCAAACCATGTTATTAACAACCTTCAAAAACAGATATAGGTTATCAGGGTTATCAGGGTTATTTGTTTCCCTTAAAAAGAAATGCACTTATAAAAGTCATATCACATTTATATATAGATTTTTTTTTCTTCAAAGGTGCATATTATAATCATGGATGGTAGGTGGCGCTACTGCACATGGAGGAAAGTTGGCATGCTTTTGGCTTCGTTAAATGCCTATTGTTTCGCTAATTGCACCAGCCATCTGCTATTTTTTTTAAAACTATAATAATAGCATCCCCGTTTCTGTTTTCCCTCGTTTATTAACCCGAAAGTGCAAACGTGTGTGTCGCACAAAACAATTTTAATAAAAGAAAAAAGTAATTAACATCATTTTCTAACGCATTTTTGCCAAAATTTCAAACACCTGCGCCACATATTGTAATTATAACGACGAACGCTAATAATACGGGTAAAAAGTGTCCACAGCACGCGAAATGGCGCGAATTATAGACACAGGAAACGTAAATAGTAGACGAAATTATACGGCAAACACAAATGTCATTGTTTTCGAAATTAACGATATTTACGACGTGTCAACGAACGGGAAAACTCCTACAGCAATAATCGATGCATTCAAATAGAAAACAAAACAATAAGAAGTTTTAAAATTGAATATACGATGCAAATGTATACAGACACGATATCTAAGAATCGGTGTACGGATTTTATGAGCATTCTTCAACTGTAATACATGCTCATATACCATATTCAATGTATATTATAAGATTTAGCATATATACCTACATAATTTATAAGTTGCGTGTAGACATTGCTACCAGACTGATGTTCTAAAAAAACATTTTTCTTAAAACGCCATCTGGAGGCGACTTGGGATATCGCTTTTCATATTAGACCAACAAGAGTAGAATACGAACAGAACAGAAAAATGCCCACTCTGCATATAGTTTCAAAAGATGATCCGAAACATATGGGGAAACATGTGGGGTGATGGGACCATTGCTGGGACCATTGCCAGAACCTTGGTCTGGCATTGAAATGAAGGAACGTTTGGGGCTGGATAAGGTCCATTCTCAAAAGCATAATGACCCATACCTTCTACAGGTGAAGTCCAGATTGCTAAACTGTTGGCGACTGAAGGTGGCTGATATTCAGGAGATAAGACCTAATGTGTAGCCGAGTGCATTATCACCACCATCATCATCATCATCATCATCATCAAACATCAGTCAGACAAATGCCTTAAATAGTATGCTACCATATTCAGATTCAAAACGTAGAGCATTCCAGATACTGATAACCTGAAACAATAATGTAAGTCACACAACTTCTGAAAGTAAATGCCCCACATCCTCACAATCACATGCCAGTCGATGTAACACCATGCAGAAGGCCATCAAGTGACCTTGTATGCTATAATGCACAGTAGAAAAGAATCCCTCACCGGAAATTCGTCATCCCCATAGCATTTATCAACTGGCAGGGATGTTCTTTGCAAATGGGTCGAAATAGTATAAAACGTTGAGAGGCAGCCAATTGGCGGGTCCTAAAAGTGATGAATGAAAAGTCGGGATGTCGGTTGCAGTATACCAAGACTGGATGTTACGAATTGATACTGCTGCTTAATTTTTTTTTGGATTTCGGCCCAGGTCTCATTAAGCAGCTACGTTACGTAATCCAATACGTAACGTGCCGAGCCAGTGAATGATCATTGCGTAAATACAGTAACGGTGTTAAATACTGGCCTTTCTGGTACTTAAAAATAGTACAGCTTAAACGCCAGGGGGGCGTATGAAACGGACGCCTGTCTTAATATACACCCAGAATAGTTACAAATTCTCAAGTGTGAGAGCGATGTGCCAATAGTGTAACATGAGTGTTCCTAAATGCACATGTATGTAATGGGTTCATAAATAATAAATTAATGACAAAAGATAATATCGCAGGTGTTTCTCTTTTTCAGAAAATGTGTTAAAAATTCGATATAAATCACAAAGGCAAAGCAACTATGTGTAAAATGGGAAGAGTATACATATTATACTTAGAAGAATTGTATACACAGAGCGCCAAAGTTTGACGAAATAATCTATTTACTACATCCGTCTAATTGCAAACTGAAATTTTAAGTGAGAAAGAGGGCACCTTTGATAATATAACAACACAAATTGAGCCAAAAAGAAATCCATTTCCATGTATCAGTATAACTTATCAATATGTGATAGTTATTTTTTGATACAAGTACATTGAAGAAAAAAATACTTTCCATGCTCCTTAAAACGTATTATCACGATTAAAATGATTTTTACCATTAGTGAAAAAAACTAGTTTAAAATATATCATGCATGCTGTATATCGAAAGGATAATGCAATTTCGAAGTGGTCAATTAAACGACATTGACGATGTCACAGCAGATGCCAATTATTAAAACCGGACCATATTAATGATTCGGACTTTTGTCTAAAAACACGAAGGCCAATTAATAAGACCTAGATTGTGCGCAAATTCAGCTGCCACTGAAAGCAGTGCTTATGTGATATTATAATTCATAAATTAATAGCCGCCCAATCGAATACTTCTAAAAAGTGGACCAATGCTTAAGGCCAGTTCCCATCATTGAAGCAGACAAGTACAGTTACTGCAATCTTGTAGTCCAGGCCTGTAATGGTAGGACGTATTCCGCTAGAAATAAAGGTTTATTCCATGTATGGTGGCGTATGTACATTTAACATGACTCAAGTAACATTACTCAAGATGCAGTCATTTTATCCGCATTTCTTTGAGGCATAATGGCAGCCATGATGGAAATGCTATGTAATAAAGCCAACGATCATATACAACTTCCAATGAGAGGTCCATGAAGAATATGGCCCCTATAAAACTAGCTGTTATACGTTTATGACGTCTTGAAATTTGTGTGTTATGGCAAATCAAAAGCCCGATCCTTAGAATTGGATACGCATTCTCATTTAAACCAAATCCAAAACGAGGAAAGGGCATTAGGCGATGATGACGTCAATGCTAGAAATGATCAAGCAACAATCCAACAGCCTTAAACGTCAAGTTTCCAAACGTTTCCTGTTTATTTTTATTCCATTTTTATTTTTTTTGTTAAGTGAATGTCATTTGCAAATTCAGTGAAACAGAAAGTCAAAACAGCTGCCAAAATCATCGTTTTGGAATTGAACTCGTGCCAGAAATTAAACAAATCCAAGCTCCGTAACCAGAGGGCGCGAAACAACAATACGCAGCACATGCCTTTTTTTCCCCAACAAAAGTTATTAAAGCCCAGAGAAACATAGCAGTACCGGTATTCTAAACGCGGCAACGAAATGGAGACATGGTTGTATCATCTGTGACAATACATTTTGGAAAACCAAATGGACGAATTAAGGGGAATAACAATTTCCCTCAACTAACACCAACTAGCCATAACACGAACGTTATTTATATGAGTTCCACAGCACTTAACTGCTGCGTGTCTAGCCTAAGATTCCAAACCACGGCTTGTTCTGAAACGGTTTTTTTTGTAGTAATGTTATATATCTTTTAAGCAAACGTCAAATTTGCTAATAATAAACAAGTTGAGGGAAATTTTATGCATACAGATTTCCTAAGTTGTAGTACTTCTTCCTAATCCCACAGGGGTCGACCATTCATAGCCATCTGATGTAAACGGCGCTCTTGTATACTGACGGTGACTGAATGATCGTGGGTAACCTTTTAGATGGCCGCCATATTTAGACGTCATCACTTCAGCTGTCCACTCCGATCGGTTGCAAGGGTATTTACGCCCAAGTCATTCCCCAAAAGCTACGTCAATACATATATTCGGGAATGAGAAAGGAGCAGAACATGCTAACAGATAATGCAAGAATGTCAAAGAAGTTGTAATGGATTGTGTCTTTTGTGGTTATTGCTCTTGAAGATATGAAGACGGCTGCCAGCGCCCCCATTATGTTGTCAACTGTTGTGAAGGGTGCAGTGAGTGGTCAGACGGTTTATTGTGTTTTTTTCAAAACGAGCATTTCTGACACAAGGGTGCGCGTGTATGGCCTGGGATGCTATTAATCTCGCATGCAATGGTCATCGTCTCAAAGAGGTTTTTTTTAAATGCTGTTTAATGCAAAAGTTGGTAGATTATGAGAGATTAGAGGTGCGGGCCAAAGAATTGCAGATTAATTGCTCACCAGGTGGCCAATGGAAGTTGAGGGGATGACAGCTCTAGCCCAAGCTGCAACACACAATGAAATTCCAACTGAGTTCACCCAAAGATAATTACTAAAATCAACTCGCCCCCACCTCAGTAATTAATTACTGCCATGGGGACAAGGACCTTTTATCAGCAAAACGTTTATGAAACAATAAGAGAAAAAGACCACGAAATCCAATTGGTCATCAACAATAACAATATAGTCCTATTTTGTATACTGACTTGATTATGCTGCATCAGTAAAAATCTATGCAACCTTTAAGTGAAAGAACAGACGATATTATCAATTAAGTATATTGCGTGCAGTGTTCCTATAACAATCTTAACATACATGTATATTTACAGAATCAAAGTGACCAGTAAGACAAACTTATTGGGAAATGCAGGCAAAAAGATAACTGATTAAGTTATCGTTACAATAAATTTCCATTACTATTCATTTTTATCAACAGAAAACGACATTTAAATATTTCTCAGGTCAGGTGACAACTGAGGGAACAATCGACCTACTTTAAACCTGCATGTTGACTTAAGGACACTGTGCAGAACGTGTTTTCAGAAGTTCATTAATAATCTTGTGAATTTAGGGTAAAAGAATTCTGTTTGGACCCTCTAAATCAACATTCATTATTCTTACTTTCCTCTACATAGAAATTACAGAAAACTTGTATTTCTTTTCAAGGCATTTTTTCAATAACTTCTGATATTTTATAAAAATCAATACTGAAACCAAATAAACTGTACATTACGCTTCGCCTCATAATTTCATCCTCCTGATTAGTAAAAAAATACACAAAATCATTATTATGACTTCAACCCTCCGTTATTATTATTATTCAGGAGTAATGTAATTATTGAATGAATTTAAAAAAGTAAGGATTAGTAATTTGAACCTAGTAAGTGGTCAATTATGAAGGTGATCTCAACACAAGCTCAACTCCACGAAATATTCGACTAGTTTTGGTGATATGGGAATATGCTTGATCAAAAGCCAATACTTATTTGCTTTCCACTCAAGCTATAGTACATTGCTACGACATTTACATGCTATAGTTTTTGCAGACCTCAATACTTAATTTTGAATCCATGTATTTCGATGGCGCCATTTGATTCAGTTTAAGATAAATCTCGAGGTGAAACAACCGGCCACTTAAAACATTATGGGGTTGAAAGCGTAGGCAGCTCCAACTCACCCGGCCCGTCTGTCAAAATGTGAAATGTGCTGAAAGCATTTCAGAATTTTTTCATGCAAAACCGTTCTGCCAGTTTTGGAATGTTGCAGGCTTCAAATGTGTACGTGTGTGTGTGTTTGCATGGAAAAAGTAAAAATGTTCGAATGATTGTTAGGCGAATGTGGTGAGAAGGGGTGAAGAAGGGTGAGATATGTAATATCCGGGGCGAGCATGTTTCTAGGGCGGCCAACATCTGCAAAACTTGGCATTCGACGACAAAATTTTCTAAAAGTATTTACTCAAATTTCTTCAAACAATAACAACAGCATTAATTGAAAAGCGCCTTGCCATTACATTTTTTTCTTTTAATTTGTCGACGTTTCTCGTATTACAGGCAAAAAAAGGAGACGACATACCAATTGGAGAGTAGCGAAAAACAATGCCAGTTAAAATATAATATTTGATGTTGGCGGATTAATTAATTTAATTACATCCATTTTAACGAATGCATTTGAAACGTTTTGAAAACATGAAAGAAAATAAAGATGAAGTTGAGCCCCTCTTGGCATTTTTCCCTTCGATGAACATTTTTCCACCGACTCATTTCGCAAACGCAGCAGAAACGAAATCTGATTCTTCTCGAATGGTTTCAGTCCTAGAACAATCCCTAAGTGTATTTTCATGGCGTGTCAAAGTTGTTGTCAAAATTGAAATATTAATCCGTTCAAAATATGGGAGAAGTCAGGAAGTATTCAAAATTTCACTTGGGGAAAAAAAACTTCTCAAAGTATACAATGGAAATCATATGTCCAATTAACACATCAATGTTTTCGCTTGGTAACATTGTTTTTGAATGCAATGTGACCATACATTGATAACTTGCTTACTTGAAGTTAATAAATAGCGTACATACGCTCATTTTTAGGATTAGGAACATTTCTCATTTGACATGTAATTTGGCATTTTATGTGTCCGAGTTACATTATATTTTTATGGGCAATACAAAATTTACATCAAGTTTCCTGAAATCTTTAGATATGGGAAATTGTATGTATGAGAGTGCATGTGACGTAATCTTGCGTGGCAATTTGATAAAAAAAATTGAAAGTGGGTGATAAGAAGAAACTGAATAATCCATATTTTCAGAATATCATGGAGCTTTAGGCTTATGCGTAGACAAAAATGTATAGTTTAGGGAAAGAAGGAAGAAAATGCAATCCTATTAGCTGGAATTAAATGCTGAGATATGGAGAAATTAAAAACAATAAAGAGGTGTTTGTAATCGAGTCACACACGCCCAATTACCCCCAAAGAATAAGCGCTTGATAAGTGACATTACAAATAAGTGAAAAGTCTCCAACTTTTATCAGATAGGTAACATTTTACTGCTGCACGTGTTTAAAAAAAATTAAACATCTCCTCAAGTCCTATCTCTAAAAGATTATTACATACGGGTACTATGCCTTCTACGAGCGTATATTAATGACAATAGCAATGAAAAGAAAATTGCTCAATTTCTGAAGTACATTTATATAGGCCTACACTACTTGCCTACAAAATATATGTAGGTTAATAATGTATTTCTTATGCAGCAGTATATACTGTACATTTAAGTAATACTAGTTTTACTTCAAATAAATTCATAAATTATTCATAAACTATCCATGCTGGTAGGTTAACTATTTGATAAGTTTAAAACAATCGTCAAAATCATAAATTTTCAGGCTGCATTCGTTTGTGATGTTTTGTGACCAAAAACAGATTAAATGATCATAGTTGAACGTGGTACTGAACACTATAATTATCAGATATTTTCTCATTTAAAGTATACTCGTTTATGGTGCTTATCACGTTTTCAAAAACCTCAAAAAACGAATTAGATGCAAGTGCGTGCTCAGAACTAACGTTTTTGTCTTTGATTTAGTATAGTGAATACATCACCAAACGCAGAAATATGGAAATGTATAGACAAATTAAATTGGTTGAATTCAAATAAGCAAGGAGTTAACGAAGACCAGATGTTTTATAAGCACATTTCGCACATCATAATTATCCTTTACTTCTTAATGTAAAAAGTAGATTATACTGCAATAATCTTTGAATAAGTTAATTTACAATATTCTAATGGTGCAACTTAATGAGATCGTTGAAGAAAACTATAATATGCCTGGTATTGTGTTCATCAAAAATTGATCAATTGGCAGCAACACATTGATATCGATGTGGTAATGCATTTAGAAGTTAAGAGCTCACAAGAATAGTATCTATGGGATGTATCATGAATGCCCTATCTGCTGGCATTCTGAAAAATGTTATTATGGTCAATTCCCCGTCATCCCTCTTTTTTTAGGATAGAATATAAAAAATGTTTCGTACAGTCTCAATTACATCTGAGCTGAGGTCAGATCCGACCACATGATTCCTGAGATTCGATCATCTGTAAGCAATTTACTCGCTTATATGAACCTGGAATTCATAATCCGTTTTGAGGTTTGATTCATCGGTAGACTGGTTACATAAACAACACAGGATATGAATTATTATAAAATCATTGAAATTCCCAAAAATTGGATACTCAATGCATTTAATATATATAATTAATTTAATATCATTTATATAATATTCAATATTATTTAATTTTATAAATGGTAATTTTTTTCAAAATTGCTCAAAAATTCAATGTTAAATGCCAGCCCTGAACATCCGCTACCCATTATGGATTGCACGCAATGATAAGTAGCTGCATAACAGGGATAACAGATAAGGGAATAAACATAGATTCGAGTGCTCAAAAACATTCAGCTGCTTATGTACTTATGTGGCATTACATTACATCTGAATTGATACTTTCGAGAGATAAAAAACATCCCTCAGCTTTTTAATTAACCGAAACTAAAGAGTACAAATTAAGAACATTGTTTTCCATTCTAAATATTAAAGGCAATGTAATTTAAAATTGCATTTTCATTGAAAAGCATTCTTACCAGGTTTCCAAGACTTTCTCTATTAGTTTTCCCTCCATGCATATGTGCATATATATATTAATAAATGTATTTACTTTAAAGGAGAGAAACAGAACAGTCACGCATTGAAGATTTCTACGACATTTAATACACCCAAAATGGTTTTTCTAAGAAAGTGGCGGTTTTCTTATCACCTCAATAAAGTCGTTCATTCAAACATCAGCCTCTTTTCCCCTTCGAATTAGGAGTGAAATGAAATTATTTCCCATCGCCCCGCGTATCGTATATCGCGCGTATATAGAGCTTATAAGCGCACGTTTCCACGCTGCATAATGATCAGAAATGTGCAAACGATAAGCAAAATGTGCGGAGGCCAAAATTAATTGAGCGAATCTAAACACAATATACACCGCTAGGTCTTTATCCCAGTCAATTTTTTTTCCACAAACAATCCAGAAATTTTGTTCGCAGAATGAGAGCGCTTGCTATAGGAAAAAGGACCATTGCAGAAGAATTAAGATAGTGCTTATTTTTTTAGTTGTCCTACCTTATGCATCAACGCTGAAAGCCCCAGTTGTTTTCTTTATCACTTGCATGGCCGTTTGAACACGCAGGATGTCATCCGTTGTGGTGTAAGTCATCCACTCACAGGGGGGGAAATGTCCAGCTCACCTGAACGAAGAATAAAATTAATCATCAGTGTGATCCCTATGAGATTCTGGATTTGCAAGACTTCTGGTTGGTTCCATTCTGAAGGTGTATAACAAGCAAACTAAGTCGCCTTCCAAAGTACAGTAGCATGCCACCAACCTTCAGCAGGAAACTTCTGGAAGCAGACTAAATATGGTCCATTCATGCATCAATGACATGTTGGATTTGGGCTCAGAATAATGTATGGTCATGTCAACAAAGTGGGGGAATACAGGGTGTACATCAATTAAATTATAAACGTAACGGGTTAAATTTCAGTAAGCTTACCGGTAATATTGGGTTACCGGTTTCAACATTTGACGAAATGCACACTTACAGGCCTCACCCTTATAGGAAAAGCCTGGTGCAACTCGTTAAGATGGGGGTGGATGAAGTAGGGGTTAATCATGCTCGCATTCAAATCTTTTTTCTATCAATATATGAGAGAAATCCACCCTTTTTAGAGAAAAAAAACCTCGAACTATTAAAGGTGTACTGGCAAACAAGTGTGAAAAATAGGGGGGTTATACTGGTAAAAAGATGGATGTAGGAAAAGGATGGTAATAAAAGCCAAAGCAAACTGGGGTGGAAGGGGTAAATTTGAATGGGCAGATAGGGTAAAAGCCCCGCACCGTTTCAATCACATCGGTATGATTCAAAAAGTCTTTGGCAATACCCCCTCATATGACGAATGAGTAAAACTTGAAAACCCTTTCATTTTTCCCACATATCTCCCCATTAGAACCGTTTGCCCCTCCTAAAAATAATACAGGCATAATTGTGATGCAAATCCAGAAATATGGCAATGAAAAATGGGGGTTGGGTCACCGGACCAGGGGCCAGAGCCAGACGTGTGTGCAAAGGAGGGGTAATCAACCAGTCTAGAGCTAAGGGGAGCTTATAACCACTAGAGGGTGCTTAAGAATAAATAGTTTCCCCAATTTTCAGGCAAAATTGTCCAAGAATGGATAAAAATATCCGTTTCGACTTTTGTTTGCTATAGGCTATGGATGATGATGATGAAATTGCAACGAGGAAAGGATTTAAAATGAATAACAAAATTGAAATAAAATACCAAAATATAATTTTGCAAACAATTCAGATATTGAGTACTTCACATCTAAACCGTAAAATATGATCATAATAAATGATTTACCTACGTAAATTCGATAGTTGAATGGTAATTTGAAACTATTTGCATACAAACGATCATTAGATAAATAAACCTGCATACATATCATCTACTGTCTGGAGTAACCAATTACAAATTAACATAATGTTTAAAATGATAAAAATTTTAAATACAAAGTTTCTTTAACCTTATTTCTTCAACCTGATCATATTGAAAATTTCAACATAAAAGTACAACATATGAAAACAATTTAATATTAAATCTAACATCATTAAGATATTAAAATGGATTCTTTATTATAATAACACCAATTATCTAATATAATACTTTAAATAAAGGCTATCTTAACTCTCATTAGATATTAAAAACATGATATGAAAGTTTATAAAAATGTGTACGTTTGTCGTTATTTGAGAAACAGTTCATAACGACTTCCTTTAATTAAGCGCAATTGTGATAAAAAAAACTTAAATTCAATTGATAATAAAAAATGCAGGCGACGATTTACCTGCTAATGAGGAATAACGAGACAACGTTTCTATATTTTAATAGTTTTTTATAATTAAGAAACAAAACTGAAACTTCACTTTGCAAGATTTGTAGCTCATTTATAGAAGACAACAGACGGACTGAAGCAAAACAGTCACGCAAGGAAATGTTAAGAATAAGTAGATAAATAAGCAAAAATAATCAAGCATAAGATGAATAACTCAATTGTACAGGCCGTGGTCGAATTACGACCGCATTCAGTTCCAACCGACCGGTCGTAAGTCGATTTGGAAGCTAGCATATTTTTTTTTATAGATCAATGTAGCAACATAGTACAGTACATTGTGTTCATGAGGGGAAATATACATACATATATATATATATATATATACATATATATATATATATACACGCAATAAGCCATGTTCTTAGTTAACCAGTTTTACAATTTCTTCTAGTTTTCTTTAAATATTGTATAGGTAAAACACAAAACATCTGCAGTTAACATCTGCAGGAATGAATATTAATAATTTGAATATTGCATTTGCTTTTTGCTAATAGTTTCTACAATATATTGCCGTCAAATATGTAATACTCTACTTTGCTAAAGTGAACATTTCCTAGAAATGGTTTTAGCATACGATAACTCCAACTAACTGACTGACTAACTGGTAGCTAGGCAAAATCGGTAACAATAAAGGCCATCATTGATCGTCTGTATTCAAGAACATGACAGTTAATAATGCCATTTCTTACTTATTGTAACAAAAGTGCATCATAAGCAACTTTTTCTTTGTCAAATGACCAATTTATAAATTCAATATCAGTTTTTTAGTTGAAATTTATTAACCATCGCTCAACAATATAAATGTTTATGCTACAATCATTAGGAGGTTTGTGACCCGACTGTCTGAAATCACAGTCTGAAATCAGATCGAATAACATTTCTTGTATATCCTAATATCGGATTTTGGTTTATGCCTTACCTGTGTGTCACTAATATGTGTATCTTACAGAGTACAAATAATGCCATATTCTAAAAGAGGAGGGTTGATTCTATTTGACCTGGTCAGTTTCGGGCGTAATTATTGAACACTTTTTCAGAATTCCAAAAAAAAGACCAATCAACATTTTACAGTACATGCAGGTTGTGTGTATTCGAATGATAACGTCTTAACTATCTTAACATGACGCATTGTGTGCATGAGTGCAAGCACCTCAAGTAAAGGTTGACAACAATTAAATATGCGCATAATACACTAAGAATAATGGTACATTCATTGCAAATCCTATATTAACTTTAGTTCTAAAATGTCAAGAAAAGGACTCAGCCAATGATATCTTGGCAAGAATTAACACTTCGATGATTTCAAATTATTCTTGTTGTTGTAATGTTGAGTAACATGCAGTATATACGTATATTTTCGGAATCGAGAGATGTACATTTTTAAATATAATTTCGGAACTATGGAGACAAACATGTGTGCGCTATCATTTGAGACTTCAAGACCTTAATAATGAACGTAATGAATTCATATAATATTTGACTTCTTGTATAAGTACATTATATACATTGTGCAGTATAATCGTTAATAATATCAAGTGCCTAGTTTTTGATTTTTTGTTATACGTGTTGTTTTTAGTTTCATTTCAGCCTTTCTTTCACTAAGTCTTCCCTTCAAAGTTTATATAGCCTTTAAGTTCAACCACCAGCCAGTCTCAAGCAAAAATTTTAAAATATAAAAAAAATCCATTTCGAACCGTGAAATATTACAATTTGCTTGTACTAGTGATACGTTTCTTTCATGCTCTAAATTTAAGAGACAAGCGAACTAGATAAGTAAGATTTCACATAAACATCTAACTATAC
Organism: Ophyiulus pilosus; assembly: GCA_033995625.1. Taxonomy (NCBI): domain Eukaryota; kingdom Metazoa; phylum Arthropoda; class Diplopoda; order Julida; family Julidae; genus Ophyiulus; species Ophyiulus pilosus. Next base: position 60,236 of record JAUJYV010000191.1, read on the forward strand.
GAGTGACTTGGACAATATCCACATGTATCATTTCTGTCACATTTTTATACTTTGCAGAACCCGTGCTGACATTTTTTTGGCAAACTAAAAAACAAACAATAAATTCTTCATGTTGACCTGGCGGTTGAAAAATGGAGGGTTATCGCCAATTTTAATTAGCCCGAGTATTTTTCCCGAATTTTAATTAAACGTAATGTACAGTATGAAAGGCTTTTGAACAGAGAAGTGATTGTAGAAATTTGCATGGCAAAAGGCCATGTTTGAAGTGACATTGTTTATAAATGTGTAGTTAAGTTCCTTAAATTGTGCTTTATTTCTGAGGTCAGATATACGAGATCATCATTTTTACGTTAGTTCAAAAAAATCCAATTCAGACAGCTTGTTTTGTATTTTGCTAAATACAATTTTTAAATAGATGTACACTTAATGTTGCCACGATTTCAACATTTTTAATTCATCTAGGATTTACTAATTGAATTCTTCTAATTTAAATTTTCCTAACTTATGAGTGTAGAATTCTTCTTTATATGTTTACATTATTTGTATATATATATTAAATATATAAGTTAACTATTGTACTATTATAAAGTTTATTTATTTTGTTTTAAATTTGAATATTAAATTCAAGAAAATTTAATGAATCGAGTAATTCACTTTATATTCCAAGAATTATTTCATAAATTCTAACTTACAATGAGACACGTTATCGTTTATTTCGTTCGAAATAATGTACGTATAAAATAAAGTTGATTTTTTTAAGGAAAAAGCTTAACACCTTTATCTCTAGAACCAATCCAATGGCAATCACCTAATTTAATCAAATACAATGTATTTGCATTAAGGAACAACACGAACAATTTCTATCACCTTTTCGATCAAATTAAAAGTCATTGTTAACTTGTATATTATTTTAGCGACAGCATATCTAGCATCTCCGAAATTCATTTAAATTAATGAAACGTGTGGAGACGAGTTTCTGGGAAACACAGACAGAAAAATTCCATTAAAATATCGTTTTTTTCAATCATTTTTCATTTTTTGTCCCAGTCAACACGCAGGCAATTGCTTAGGAGTTGCAGTTATCTTTTTTTCCCCTTTTACATAATTTGCAGTAATTATGATTGATTGTCAATACATGACAATATGATAACTTATGATGGATTGCGTAAATGTCGCCTCGCATTTTTTGGCAGCATAATTACTTTTCTCGATGCAAATTTTCATTTTTCAGAGTACTTAGAAATAATAACAACTCAATTTATAGCAAAAAAAATGTTAAAACTCGAAAAGTGAAATTGAAATCTGAAAAATCGAAACTAGCTTGGGTCAAGTACAAGCCAAAAGAAACCCCCGGCCTTCCAGGTTCCTTACACATTCCTAATTTAAAGACAAGTAGGGTGTAACCTTTAAGACAAGGGGAACTAAGAAATTACACTAATTTGCATGGCAATAACTGTCTGAAATGCTCCCTATAACTTAGGGTGGATTTTTTTATCAAATGATTTGAAAGGGCGAAAAGTGTACGAACCTAGTTATCTACTGCGCATGCGCATAACAACAAGCGCTATCACAGTGACGCAATTACCACAATTGCGTCATCGTTTTGTAACACTGCGTAATGACACAACTTTAAGTTCATACGGGTACACAGAAATCACAGAATGTATATACAGGGTGTGGCAAAAGTTAAGAGCTATAAGAAGTTTATTGTACTGTATAAATTACATTAAATAACCAAATAGGCATCCAGGGCTAACTTTTTTAAATTATATATTATTGAGCCACCTTAAAAATATAAAACCGAAAAACATGTAGAACAATTCAATTTGAAATTGAACTGTTTTGATGTCCAGTTCATACATGTCATGTATGTGATCTAATATTCAATGGTGAAAACCGCAGCCAGGGTAATAAACCCAAATTTGGACAAAGTCTTCCAATTGTCAGTCAAATAGCTTAACCAGGACAATTATGACATCGTTTAAATAATTAAATTTAGTTTACCAGGAGGCCCCTAAGGGCAAGTTCAAATGATTGGTCACTAGAAACAAAGACCTGCGTTTCCATAGACCTATTTATAATTGTAAATTTACGCTTGTGAAATGCACGTGAGGGTCCTTATAAGTTCTTGCGATGGTTTTACAATAGATTATCAACATTCTGCATGTGAAGCACAATGTTTGGAAATAATTTTAATGAAGATCGCTATCAATTTAATGCAATTTGGAAAAATCGATGATTTAGACAGAATTTTATCTTCGATGTAATTAATTCTAGATAATCCCCAGCGCACGATGATAACGTGTCTCTTAAACAACTGGCATTACTGTCAGTGAAATTATTTCTAGAACCCCTTTGAAACCCCTTTTCACAAATTTACAGAGAGTTTATCGGAAAAATACCAGATAAGGATTCTCAAATTCGCACACATCAGCACATCAACCTCGGACCAACACGTTATTCGAATGAAATGTTACCAGGGCTGTAAAATACTTTTTATGAAAATTCTGTCAGAATTTATGGATCATTTCATCTGTTCATATATACACCGAGGGAGAAGAGAGGATTTATAAGTTTATGACGTCGGGAAATTTGGATATTAATTAATGCACAAACCGAACGTGAGAATTTATTAGCGTTAAAGAAGGCTCCAATACCGTTATTATAGATAAACGAAGAAATGTAATTTATACAGCATATATATGTATATATATACTACGTTGAGGGGGACGTACGTGGTGATTGGGGGTAATTAAAAGAATGGCCGCCAAACGCATCATGAAGTCTTCCATTTTCCAAAAGTTTGCCAGAAAATCTGTTTATGGCTGAAAGAATGTTGACAGGGTGAAACCACAAAGGGTATTATATCGATTTATACAACACCAACGAGAATCTTCATTATGATTTTAAGACGATAGAATTCACATTGCCCGCACCTTATGACATGATGCAGAAACATCGAAGCAACTAGTCCATGTTTGCCCAATGGTTTTATTTAAAATTGTATCATTATTAATTTTCAGAGATTTATACATCTACTAACGCCATTTTGTTCCCCTATAGAAGAAAGTAAATTAATAACCATCTCGTGACGTCAAAGGTGGTTGGTTGCTAGGAGCCCATGCGTAGCAAAAAAAAATTACAAATTCGGTAAATACATCATAACATTAAATTAATCCTGATTGATTTATTGTCACCGTGGTTTCTGTTAGCAAAAGATCGAATATCAGTAATGCGAGTAACTCCTTGGCTTCATTTTCTTTTTCTTTGCAAAAATGATCGAAATATTAGTATTTCCAAGTAGCCCGAACATTACAACCAAAAAAGTAATATATGCTAAATGATTTACGAACATTGCTATGGGAATTCATGTTTGGCAGCTGCAGTGCTCCCCTATGTCTTCCAGAATGCAAATCGGAGTTACATTTTTCAGAATATGCTTCGGAAAATTCCACTAAAATGAACTTAAACATTATGATTTTTACAGTATTTTTAATAATACATTTTTTAGAAAAAAACAACAACAACCCTTGACTGTTGTTGTTACTCTTGTTGCACTACTGTTGCTTGAACATGTCATGTACGTTAATGCGAGTTTTACATCTATAGACATGTATACAGCATAATATTTAAAAAGCAAATTATTCTTTACTTGTTCTTTAATTAGACAGTTTTAGCATGCCACACGTCTTAACATTAACGGCGGGAAGGGAGGAGTCACGGATTTGAACTACCCAATTAACTAACTGAACGTAACAGGTGCGCATGCGTGGTTCTTCCCTTACCGCCGCTAACGTTAAGGTAAGTACAAAGACGTTTGGCATACTAAAACTGTCTATTGTTATAATTAACGGTTCAGTTTACAAGTCGATCCTTCCATATACACGACTGGGATTAAATTATTCAATGCTGTCAGACTGGGAGTAAATTATCCAATGATGTCAGACTGCGACATTTTCTGCATAGCATCCTCAATCTACTGTATATGTGATTTTAACTGGGTAATTAACGAATATTATAGAAAATTTCCAAATAATTTAACATTAGAAATTGTCATACATCATTGATAAATATATTTTAAAATATAATAACACGCCCACGTACTTTTAAGTGAAAAAATATTTCATACTATAAACCCCAAAATGAAAGGAATAGTCAATTGTTTGTTGCAACACTGTGTAGTAAACATCTACCTACATGCATTAATAGCTAGGCACAAATATTTTACTAATACAAAAACATCTTTAACGGCAGGGTGTATATTTAATCGACAGTTTAGTAACCCAAGTTTAAACTAGGAATGAAACAATCAGCAAAGAGAGTCTTATAGAAGAATTTAATCAAGTCTAAGCACGGTTAAGTCAATGTTTGCATTTTCCTCGAAAAGTTAAATCTTTTCCAATATTCAGCCAAACACACACACTATAGTAAAAGGCCAATCAATAAATTCACCGATTTTGCTCAACTTCATCGGTTTTGATAAAAATCTGTATTATCAACCACTGACGTCGTCATTATCGACAATGCAAATACAAAAAAAAAATTGGATGTAGTTTTCGAATTAAGAATCTGTTCAGTCCTGCGATGTTATTATAAAGGAAATGAATCGTCAATTTGCAAGACGAAACAGGCTTAATGAAGTCAATTTTTCTAGCACTTTTAGATTACAATTTCTACATTAAATGTTAGCTCAGGAAATTACTTTGGGATTTGAAAACTGAGATCAAAAATTTTACGATGTTTTCTCGCCTAATGATCGCACTAAAAGTTGGCACCGATGATGGCAAGATACGTCCCTATTAATTTTACGATCAAAACCGAGAGTGGGAAACCTAGCAAAAATAAAGAGAAAACTCGACAAAAGAACTCATAATAATCGCAAAAAAAAGCGAGGGAAAAAATGATTCCGAAAATAAACGTTTTACAACTTGGGGACTTGCAAGGAATAATAAAAAGCTTCATTAATTAAAAGAAATTTAATTAACTTTCAAAAAATTACTCAATAATCGAAGAAAGCGTACGCCTATATATGCAGTATGGATTCAGTATACAAGAACAAATAGTAGCTACGTATCTTGATATTTTCGATACTGTAATTTGAAAGAATCATTTTGTAGCATTTTTAGTATTATAGCTGGCAAGGTTCTACTACAGTTTATAATAACTGTACCTTAACCCAAGAGGCTGGTAACGCCACCCTTAGATAGACACTGTTGAAATCTGTGCACACGGAGCGTAGAAGATTTAATTAACTAATTTTGAAACTGTAATAACTGTTAACATATGGTTTTATAATTTTGAAAGGTAATTTGTTATTGTTGCAACAGTTTGTGACTAAAATATAACAAACAATTTTCATCTACCAGTTGTAGCTCTGAAGGTTGAGAATCAAAAACCTAATTATAGGTTTATGCCGCTTCAGCACCCTCTGGTGACGTATGAGCCTTTTGTGAAAAACATTGCAACACCTTTAATGCTGTAATGTATTAAAAATTGTACAAAAATGTACAGTTTCTGAAGAAATTGTATAATAGCCATGTAGGAATACCATGCTAATGGGTAATTTACCACCAGGGTGTGCTGAATCCAAATATTTAATAAGATGCCCCATCATCCACCAAACATTAATTGTGAACATTCTAACTGCGCCCTTCTCTTGTTTGCACATGCATCACAAATCAATTTAGCTGGGTTCCTCCCTTTTAGCATAGGACCTAATTGTATCATCCAGACTGGGTATTCTCTATTCAAATGTTTTTCTATAGCAGCTTGAAGATTCTAATAATTTATGGGAGTCCCTTGGTATATCCCTACAATTTTTCAATTCTGTTTAGTTTTCACAGAAATATCGAGCCGTCACCAGAGGGCTCTGCCAGTGCAACACCGACGCCGGTACACATCTGCATCTTGATCCATCACCCGAAACATTTACAAATGTATCATTTCTTATAAATTAGGCTAATAATCTCGTGGGACGTAGAGGGAAAGGAAAAATGTCAACATGCAAGAGAAAGTCGCACCATTTTTCAAAATCCAAAAATAAAAATCAGTTGTTACCGAAAGGAGGAAAAAAACCAACCAGGGGTGGACACATTTTTTGTGGAGTAATGAGCAACAGCAACTGACAAATCGCCCTATACTATTCCCGTCGATTTTCAAGGGTTTAAAGAGTTATACTTGGCAAAAAGAGCAAGAAATAGTCAGAGCGAGTATTATTAGTTGAAATGAGGGTCTTTATAATATATATCCGAAATGCGACGGAATTTCGTTTCCCCTCGCGTCTTGGATGGAGTAATTCTTTCAGCTTATGCCAAAAAGTAGCGGAATTTGCCCAAAATAAAAACACCACCAACAAAAAATAAGGAAAAAGCCGCTAATGCGTTGTTGTTAAGAGCGCTCATTCCAAAGACAAATCCTCCAACTTAAATGTTAAAAAGTGCTTGTTTCCAAATAATGCCCCGAAATAATGCTTCAGACCCAATTCATCAGGTACCACGCCAAAATAAATTAGGACTGCTGTTCATCAGACCACCGAGTTGCAATGCAGTGCGAGACTAATGTACTCGTATATCTATCTTTTTTTTAGTACAATGTAGATTCCCAAAGTTCCAGAGAAGATGTGCTCTGCTTGAGGAAAATTACCTACATACACGTGCACGTAGTACTAATTTTACTGTTCAAAATTTGCGTCCAGAAAATACGGCCTACTCTTATTTCTCTCCAAAAAACCAATACGCGAATCCATTTACAAAATTCGTCCATTAAAAGAATCCTTATAAACAAAAAGCAATTGTCGCATTTTAAAAGAATGCTTCATTCATTCCATGCCTTTTCTTTGTAAACATGGAAACTATACCGATGATGGAAACTACTTATCCTAATGCAGTGTCGCATTATATACGATGCATCAACATTGTTATATTAAATCTTATCAAAAGTAAACGAACTTTATTTTAGCTTCCAGCAAAAAAATCATCAAGCTTAGAAGGTTACGAAAATAAAGAGAAAATTTCGCGAAAACTTTATTTATGTACACAAATTCTTGCTATCACGGTCTACTACAATACATGAACAGTAACTGTATATAAAGCCATTGACGTGGCAATGTGTTTTTATTTATTTTCTCAAGAATTTCAAAGATGCGTGTTGCCTGCAAGCACGGATACTAAATCGTTTGTTACCACGTAACGAAGGGTCGTTACTCCACAAATCAGTCAAAACATGGGTGTTCAAAAAATCAATAAAAACAACGTTTCTTTCCTATAGCGTCACCTAGTAAATCCCATGATCCCTCGGGAATCGCCTAGGCAGGCAGGCAGGCAGACAAACCGCCTAGAGTAGAAGAAGAGACAACGTAATGGGTTTCCGGGTCACAACCAGGAAGTCATTAAGATCAACGGGATTCAAGGGCGTTTCGCTATGGACATGCCCTGAAAGGACCTTGGGAAAAGCCCCTCCGATTTCTTTGGTGCACTAGGTTACAGCTGACGAGGAAAGCAATGCATGGGGAAATCAGATGCTAAGTAAAAGAAAGATATGGCATCTTGGAATAATCACAAACAAGGAGTTTAAATGATTAATTATAAAGTTTGATTAACTCTAATTAGAGGTGTGTTTTGGCATGTCATAGATTTATAAAGTGGTTCGACACATTATTTCCTATGAGTTAGGATATTTTTCTTCCAATAAGCCCGAATTTAAGTTCAGCACCCCCTAGTGGAATATGCGGGTTGTCTAGCAGCCTGGAAAATCGGGATATGTACTTGAATTTTTATCCCCTCGAGAACATGTCTGGAATTATGCTTGAATTCGTGTTAAGTACCAGCTTATGCTGGAATTTCCTGTCTCATCTGGAAATTTCTGTTATTCGGAAAAAAATTCTATAAAAAACACACATGAAATTAACTATTTTTAAACAAATTTCTAGAAAAAAAAATGTTGTAATTAGTAGTGCAAGGGGTTCTTGGAAGTAATGCGTATTGGAGTCCTTGATATTTGTAATTCATATCATTCATAATTATCACAACCCTTTATTCTATAAGGGTTTAGAGTAAAAGGGGTGTGACCCCGTTGAAATGCCATGCTAAATAAAGGGCTTATACGGCACCAGGGGTGGTGAACTGAAAGAAGGTTAATTTCAAATAAATTATTTTATTATGATAGCAATGAAAAAAAGTAAAGCGTTGAAGATTTATGCATTATCACGATATTTAAGTTCGATTAAATTGGAAATAAACAAATTAATGCACGGTTTCCATTTAAAGATCATTCACTTTATAGTCAATAGAAAAATTGTCACTTAATCCCACGTACGTATGTGGAAATATTTCATGAATGTGAGTATTTTAGTGGTAGATCTCAGTGGTGGGCAAAAGCTTGCTTGTAAAGGGCGTTAAAGCAGCTAAACGCATTTTTCTTGCAAGGAGGCAAACAACTTTATTTAAGGAATGCCATATCGACCCTTATGATCTTTTCGCTCTTATAACATGGGCGACGTTTCACAAAATTGCCTCCGATGTCCATTGAAAAAACAGCCTGTGTTCGCTGTCATTTAATGACTTTGCAAATCCGAACAATTTTAGTTAATACAACAAAAAAAGCACACACAAAAAATCATGCATTAAATTCAAGATGGTGTCTTCACTGCCAATTCGTTACGGATAATAAGATACTCGAATTTTCTGCTCCACTTTATGGAAACCTCTTTAGCGTATAAACACATGAATTTGGCCTGGGTCCATCAAACTTTTTTTTTTGTCTTTTAACTTAATTTCTGTTTTATTTTTTCTCAATAATTGGGCAATTTGGCATAGGAAAGCCATCGTTACCTCCTTCCTGTTTGCACGAGCGCCATAAACAAAAGGACAAGAATCTGCTTGACATTTTAGGCTTCTTCCCCAGAGCGTGTACAAGAACCGTATAAGGTTTCTATATTAAGACTTCAATCACCATCCACGTAAAGTAATTGCTCCGTGCTGGAAAAATAACAACAAACATAAGTTTCACCTGTTTTCTGAGCTACTTATACTGACTGACTGGAGGATGCCATTTCGGACCGCCATTTTTTAGGCGTCGGGAACTTCTTTTTTTCTTTCTAAATGCACATAAACTAGCATTTTTGGGGGAAATCTTTCAAAGAACTCCATTTGCAATAGCTCGACTTGATATATCAGCGTGTGGTTGTACTTACAAATTACAAGCAATTTCCGTGACACTGGAAACCGCCAAAAATACGCCGTGTACAAACATCATCGAGAAAAACGATAAGCCAAACGAGTGAACTTTTGGTGTGTAGAACAAACTTCTCGTTTTTATCATGGGTTATCTAATATGGCCACTAACAGATGGCAGAAAATGTGAAGATTATTATTTGCATGATGACATGTGACTAAATACTCAATTGATGCAATTTTTAGCTGTTTTAACACGTGTCTACATTGCATGTAACTTGTTGAAACAATTAACTTTTGACTAAGTGAGGATTAGCGCTGTTTAGAACTTAGAACGCATAACTATATATCGATACATCGAATGTTATACATCAAAACGATATATCAAATTAATAATAAAAATATTAGTTGCCAGGATACAAAGGGCCCCATCCGCAACTTATGTATAAGGCTATCATTACATTTTATAAAAAAATAATTACAATTTTCTAAAAAATAATACCCAAGTTGCAAACCGTGCAGATAAATTGTTTGCGAAATAAACGTATACAAAAAGCGTACTAAAACATCATTAACATCGTTTTAACATATTCTGCCAAATGTTTAAGGGGCCTTCAAAGCGCCATTTGCTATCGAGCAAGCTGTCGACACCCTGCCCCTGGTTAGTCTTTAAATGGACGACATTCTACATTTCTACAATTCTACACTTTGGTGGCTTGATTAGGTCGATGGTCTATAGAAGCAGCCTACAGAGAAACTACGGCGCTCACTTTAGTTGACTGAACAGTAGCGCCCTCATCGCGATTCTCAAGGAGGAAGTTTTAAGCTGCTTATACAAAATACCATCTTTTTGGATTACATATTAAGGAAACAAAAACATGAACAAAAGCATTACAAAGTTTTCTGAAAGCACACAATGTTGTTGTGAAAAAATTGTTCAGGAAATTAATTAAACTTTTACATGGAAAGGTTGAGCATGTTAAAGTTAGTCATGAGTACATGTATAAGTTATATTCAGGATATGATTCTACCATAAAACCCGGTTGATGCCAAAATCATGAATCGCGACAATGACATATTTCCAGCAAACAGAAAAAAGTTTTTGTTTTTGCCAGGAATCCAGTTTCAAAAAACTGCATCTCCAATAAAGCAGCAGACTTAGCTAGTACCGGCTCTAATAATAGAATTAACAAGTTAAGTACCAACAAATGTCAGCAGATGTTTGATATGGAGTAAAACAAAAGAAACTCGAATAGACGTGTGTTTATATAGCCAGTTAAAATTCCGAGAATAATACGTACAGTTCCCCCCAGAAAATTCTCGCATGGCGTGCACATATATACTACGAGGGCCATATAATCCGAAATAAACAACTTATTTGGTAAAATAAAAATAAATAAAACAGCATTAAAAGAGCGATTAAATTGGTTTTGTTTTTTTTCACTGACGCCCACAAGACGTGTCCTTTAGTTTTGGGTATCGTATACGTGCGACACAAGGAGGAAATCAATAATTCTGACAAGTATTCATCATGTCAACGCCATTATTAATCACCTAAATGCACGTGGTGCAGTGAAGGGGACTTGGAAAGGTGGAGAGGTTTCCAAAAGTCGCCTCCAAGATTAATAGCAGAAAGCAAGGTTTTCAGTTCCAGATTTGCATGCTGAGACGATACAAATTGATGGCATCCTGTTGGTAATTTCGTTATTATTAATACACGACTATATCGTGGTGAAAGTTAACAAGCTGTTCGCTTTTAAACCTTTGGATGTTTTTGAAATATTACGAAGATCATTAAAAAAATAATAAAGCTATAGCCGTACGGTATATAATATTCAACACCACCATTTAAAGAAAAAATACATAATAACCGTATGTGTTCCAAAACGTCATGTGTAATTATTCGGTCTATTTCCCTGCCCAAAGTCATTTCAAACACAATTTTTGATGTTTGGCAAGCAATAACAGATTTCAGTAATGCATCAATATCCATAACTTGTTCACCATGAAAAACACTATCATTATGGCTGGAATTCGTTTTCATTAAATTTTGCTTAATTATTCACTCAATTTAATAATGTTGCGTGACTATGTAGCTTGGTCTATTATTAAAAAGTTCTAGTTAGCATATACTGCAAGTAAAGAATGAAATTTAGTAATTGAGTAATTCTAAACCATCTTAATTTCGTTGCATTACATGCTTTTAGTAGGTTTCCAGGCGCTATGATCCATAATTAAAAATCCAATCATCATAGTTGTATTAAGTTCATTTTTAATTATGGGTCAGAGTCTGGAAGCCTACTAAAAGAAAGTTATACAACAAAATGTAGGTAGTAGCTTAGACAGGCATTTACAGTTAAATCTTTACTATAAACTTTCTTAGCGATATGTTATACCTTATAGGTACCACCTATAAATAATAGTTATGTGAATGAAGGCATAATTGTCACTATTACACATTCTCTACTTTAGAAACGTCTTAAACATTTCTCCTTAGATGTTAACAAAAAATTCTTTGCATGTCCCTTTATTTATAAACTTCTAAAATGGTAAGCACTTGAACACTATCAAGTTTACTGTTTGCGACAAAAACTGCGAGGACAGCGAGTTAAGCCTATAGCGACTTCCCTTACATATGGATTGGATAATGGATTTCAGCCATTCCCAAGAAGGGTTCTTAGATTTGCGTTTTTTTAACGAGTTTTTCATGCGATCGAACGAAAGCATATTTATTTAATTTTTTTCCATGCTATTCGTCATTTTTTCCCTCATTTCTGCTGCCCCTATATATTTTTTTTCCCTTACATTTTTGGTGTGATTATCCGTAATTGAAAAAGCATGTCGTAGGGTGGATATATAAACATCCAAATGGCAATTAATGCCTCGATAATGGGTTAAAATTACTTTCGGTTCCCGTGGGTTTATTATAGGAAACCCACATTTATATCAATATACGGAACGCGGGGAGGAAATATTATGGATGCGTTATGCATTTTTCCAAAAAAAAAAAAAAAAAAAAGTATTATTATTATTGCTATATGCGCGTCTTAAGACCTTTTTGAAAGCCTGCGTGCGTCATTAATTGCTGGCGTATGCATTTAAAAACCCCAAAAGCAGTTTTCTGTCTCGTTTTTCCCAGCTCAAATTTGCAGTAAGTTCTTCAATAGGAAAATGTGGAAAAATGATGCTGAAAATGAATAATTGCTCGACAAAACTCAAAGCAGTTATGTTGCAGCAGTATGTTGAAGTACAGCTGATATTAAATGTCAAAATTACACTGGCAGTGGATTTGCGTATAAGAATTTTGTTTCATAGATATCTGGCACATGTATTTCAAAAATCCATTTTGAAATATTTTAACAAACTATGATATTAATAGATATAGAATTGTCGCAGCAAGTTTTACTGTGCTGTAGTTTATGCTCACAAAGCATCAAGTGTAGAATGCTAAGACGATATATCAACAACGGTATATTGAATTACTTTACCAGAAAACGAAATTAATAATTTTATACTGGATAAGTTACACGTTGGTGTTGATAAGGTTTTAGATTTTAATTTAACGGTTTTTAGTACACATACTAGATTAAAAAATTATCCATTGGTTAATCATCCATTATAAAGCTAACATTAGGCATTTTTTTGTTTGTTTTCATAAGCCCTCGAAGCTTTAGGCAATATTTATCCAAGATGACCCATTGAAGAGTAAAGGACGCCTCCATTTTAGATATACAATGTTAAATCTCATACGCCACTAGGAGGTGCTGGATCAGGAAATTCTACGATTATGACTCCCATTATTTAATAAAAAAGTGTGTGTGCACTGTAGTAGGTGCAAAGAGTCTAACAAACCTTTGCATTTCTTTTCTCATAATTGTCACTCAATCATATTACAAGTCACTGGTGGTCAACACACATTTCAATTAATCCACCTCCCCGAAATCTATTAGCATCATATTGGAATGACACAAAGCACGTGAATGACGTTTAATTTTCAAAACAGCTCACCAGTGTGGGAATTTCTAGCTAATCAGACTCTTCAAAGGCTAATTCGTGGGAAATCCAAAGCATGTTTTTCGGACAAACATGCTGTAAATCACAATAAACACGTCTGTTGGCGTTGTAGTCTCTTCCGAGAATTAGCATAATGAATTTAATAAAGAAATGAAATTAATTTATATAGATGAACTGAAAACAGAGATGACACGATGAGCACTTAATTTGAATAAACCGAGCCTTGTATGCAGGGATGGTTAAGGAGGCAATACCGAAGAGGATATTTAGAGGGTGGGTGGAATGAAACCACATGGACAGGGGGATGAAAAGATTAACAAATGAAAATTTGTGCAGATACTTGGAACGAAAAAGAAGTGACAACACCTACGATTATATGTCCTGTGTCGCATACACCAGTTTTCCTACACTATTTTTTTAAAAAATAATACTGCCCACTAGATGACGTTAGGATAAGACCGATTCTTAGTCATTTGGTGTAATAAAAATACCTATATTTAAGAGTGCAAAAAATACGCCAACATTCGTGTCATAATGTTATAAATTGAGCTAAAAATCGTTTCGTTGATTTTTTGTCGCCATGGAATCATTAAGAGAATGGTATATAAAGTTTCCAGTAACTAGGTCAAAACGCAATGAGCTTGTTCCAACATTACTACATTAGAGCAATATTCAATTGATTTAAGAATTCAAAATTCACCAAGGAAGTTTATTTATTTCAACCTTTTTCAACTCATGGCACACTAAGCAAGGTCTGGAATTGTCACAGCACACTAATATCCAGGTGTCTAGATCTGAAATTGGACACATATGGACTTAATTTTATATCGGCTTATAAGCGCCTTGTAGGAACATAAATGCCAAAGTTTGGCCACTTGTATTTCTATTTAGTTTTATATGGTCATGTATGAGCATCTACTGTATAAGTTAAATAAGGTTTAACTAGAATAAGCTGTATAATCAGCAATGATGACTTGTATGGCCCATATATGGAAAAATCATGTACATTTCTAATAGTACATATTCACTATACATAGTAATAGTGTATATTATATGGCCATTCAGAAGCTTGATTTGAGCATGACGTGGCTATATAAGGTCACTCTATGGATATACACGACTTATAATGTCTAGATGTACAGTGGAACCTCGCATAACGAGCATAATTGGTTCCGGAGGCTTGCTCGTTATGCGAAACACTCGTTAAGCGAAACAATTTTTACCATAGAAATTGATGTAAAATATGATAATGCGTTCCATGCCGAAAAAAATACTCAAAAATTGAAATTTTCAAAAAATACTCAAAAA